>SMSQ01001126.1:0-11128 GCA_019453375.1 Ctenoplectra terminalis
TTATGAAAATATAGCATTTTCTGGAATACGTACCGAATTGCTACGAATTTGCTTTTAATCTTTGAATAAACAGTTTTATCAAATATTTGATGTTTTAAACATCGATGCAAAACAAATTGATGGCGTTCGCAAAAATTTAATTTCAACGGAATTATTTGTTAACAGAATATATACGATCATAAATTCAAAGTACTTAGAATTACTTTCCAATAAATACGATCCTATTTAATAAGGTATTAAGATTCTAAGCTTATGAAACGATATTTTTAAAACTGTAATTCAATATTTATTTTGTAGAAAATTATTTTTTACATCTATTACTATGCATAGCGTAAAAAAAAAACAAAAAAATAGGAAGGACACTAAAAGCATAAAAATTCGTGTCCATTCTGTGACTCCTTTCTTTGTCCTACTTTTAAATTTACTTTTCTGCACCATCATGAAAGTTAAAAAAAAAACACATATACACACTCACATGCGTTATACTCTATCTAAAGGTACCATTTCAGTGAAATTGTAAACTTTTCTCCTTGGTTATTTCTAAAACTTTTCGCTTCAAAATTAATCGCAAAAAGTTTTGTATATTCAAAATATTATTTCCCATGAAATAAAAACAATTTTTTGCATCGACAATAATAAAGATGAAACGAATATTTAATTTTAAATATTCAAACGATGAAACTAAAATACCAAAAAACGGAAAAAAATGAAAATGTAATAAAAGACTAATATTTAGACTAACCAATTTATCACATAAAAAAGTATATTTTTAATCAAATTCAGCCCAGATATAATATAAGAATTAAACATTCATAGGTTTCAAATTCTAATAACGAACCATTTCACATAATTATTTAATTTTAAATATTCAAAGAAATAAATAAACTGAGATAATATAAAAAACGAAAATGTAATAAAAGACTAATATTTAAACTAACCAATTTATCACGTAAGAAAGTATATTTTTAATAAAATTCAGCACAGATATAATATAAAAATTACACATTCATATGTTTCAAATTCTGAAAACTAACCGTCTCCCATGATTATTTAATTTTAAATATTCAAAGAAATTAAATAAAATTAAAAAAAAAAATGAAAATGTAATAAAAGACAGATATTTAGACTAACCAATTTATCACATAAAAATGTATATTTTTAATAAAATTGAGCACAGATATAATATAAGAATTATGCATTCGCATGTTTCAAATTTGAATAACGAACCATCTCCCATAATTATTTAATTTTAAATATTCAAATAAATAAATAAACTGAGATAATATAAAAAACGAAAATTTAATAAAAGACTAATATTTAGGCTAACCAATTTATCACATAAAAAAATGTATTTTTAATAAAATTGAGCACAGATATAATATGCAATCGCATGTTTCAAATTCTAATTATTAATGTATATAATTAATGAATGCAGTAAAAATAATAATTACGATTAATAACAGCTTCATAAATCACGAATCTTAATTTTTCAACCAAATTGTAATATCTATCATACGGATTGAATTATTATGTTATACATCAGTATTCGATTACGTAGCTTCACGATCATGTTCCCCTGCTAATCTGCTAAACGAACTCTTCGCTAATTACGGGCCCTGATGTGGCTCAAATTATGACTTATGATTCGACGTCTAAACTGCAAGTACCGTGGCCTTTGAAACGGCCCGTTAATCATGTGATCCGCCCTAAAGTTTACTCAGCTTGCCTCTCGATTACGTAAAGAGCCCGGCTGAATATATAGGAGCATCGTGACACGTGATCATTAAGGAACACCATCCAGCTTAGAAGATGCTATCCCATGAGTAACATAATTCTTTTTCCGTTGTGCACGCAGATAAGCTGGTAACAATATTAATCAAACAGATATATTTTTAATTTAATAAACGAATGGATAGAATATGGTCTAATGTATCGTATTTGGTGCATTTATTATTTGGTGCACGCAGATAAGCTGGTAACAATATTCATCAAACAGATATATTTTTAATTCAATAAACGAATGGATAAAATATGGTCTAATGTATCGTATTTGGTGCACTTATTATTTGGTGTATTTATGGATAACGAAAGAACTGAAGAAGAAAAGTTGACATTTAATATTTTACAGTAGAACTACGGACGGTTGAAGTATATTTGTATAAAAAAATAGAATTTAAGGATATATGAAAGAATATGTAAATCGAGGGAGACGGAAGTTTATTTATATTTCTTTTAGAGAAAGTTATGAAAAATACGGAAAAATGTCACATGGTAGATTTATAAAACTCGTATAAGAAAAATCTAAATGAAGAAATATGAAAATATACATTTGTAACAAAAAATTATAAAAAAATCTCTCAGAAGGCATAATAGTAAAATTATTAATTTTCACGAGAAATTAGGAATCGTTCATTTTGTCCAGTTTGATAGTCATTAATTATTACTAATTATTACTAACCAATATTAATTATTAACAGTTTAGATAAAAATAGTTTATAACACTTCACATGGCTCACTTTGTATATTGAGAAATAGTAAAAAAAAATGCATTAACCCTTTATAAACCACATACTAAAATTATAGCCAGAGTTAATTTTTATATTTATAGCCAGTTAATTTTTGCTAATATCAAATAACACTAAAATAACAGTAAAATAAAAATAAAATAAATACAATAAAAAAAATCTTTTAAAACAGAATATCGCTTCAGTAACATAAAATTAATGTGGTTTATAAACCACACCCGCAGTTAAATTATTAACAATATATATATCAATATTCAATAAAAAATGAAGGAAAAATAATTTTTAAACTCAGTTCACCGTAAACTTAAAATTTACAACATAACGCCTTCCTTCCTTGAAGTCTATAATTACCGATCCACAAAATAGCGGCTAAGCGAAAGGTACAAAAATCTAATCATCGTAGAATTCCATCTCTAATTCTTGGTCTGCGATATTTATGTCTGGCCAGTGAATTACGTGTTCGATGCAGGTCCTGTTTTTAGGGCGCGCAAGACGTATTTAGATGACTATCGAGCGAAATATCTGGAGAATACCAGATTCACGACAAAGCATTCCTATGAACGCGTTCGAATTAAGCGAAAACACGATTCGAGCGGAGCTTGGACGAATTAAAGCAGAATTCGAATTCTCGAGACTTCGGTGTACTTCAATAGCGAGCCATGTAGAGCATATCGTTTAAAATTGTGCGACCAGAACCGAATAATGACTCTCGTCTAACCTCTTCTCTTCGAGTTTAACTATCCTATTTGTAATGGTCAAATGAACCAGCCTCAAGTTTCCTATACAGTGTAAACAGGGTGTAAGTCCCTTTAGAGCAAGCTGTGTCCAACCGAAATTATTTGTTGAGCTGGAGAAAAGTATCGTCGGTCTGTTGTGGGTATAAAAATTTTTCTTTGTCTCTACAAGTGGGCTATTTATCCTTGAGGAACAGCTTACGTTAAATTAAACACTGTATCGTATGTAAATTTCAATAACCCATTTGCATCGCGACTTAAATTGCAGAAATTCTCGCTTATCACCGAAGCCTATACGATTGATCGCGTGTAGTTCATCGGATCATTTATAACACGTTCTATATTCACGTAGCCCTATTACAATAAGAAGATAAGAAAATTGTGAAAACCTTTGTACAACATTGTACTTCTATAACCGCGGCGAGGCTTGCCGTCTTAAAGATACAGTTTTGCTGAAAGGATTTCTTTTTATCTCCGTGGCTTGAAAACAAAAGTGTCTCACGCTTGTACGTACATTTATATTTTTAATAAAAATTAAGTTATTTATGTAGAATTAAAATAAATATTTGTTTTTAATAAGTTTTCGGAACGTAACCCCCTTTTTTGTACTGGCTCTGGGTTTCACACAACACGGTTTCCCACAACACGGCATTTTCTAGGAACCGATCTACAGTGTTATAGGAGGGTTACCTGTATTAACCCTCTATGGGACCGTATGACTTAAAAGTTACAAACTGATATACCTAAATTTTTAAAAATTAATTTTGTTTAGTTATCACTGCACTATTAAATTTGATCACTGTATTACTGTAGCGACACCACGATCCATCTACGGTAATTATTAATTAAAACAATTTCAAGTCAAAGTGAAAAACTGTGATTAATCGTAATTTTTTCTCCAATAAGTAGACTATAAAACAATTTCTAATTATTAATTAAAACAATTTCAAATCGAAGTGAAAAACTGTGATCAATCGTTATTTTTTCTCCAATAAGCAGACAAAATTCGGGCTATAGAGGGTTAATAAATATAAAATTCTTAGTGCAAATATTTTTATTCAACGTTTTTTTTTTTTGTTGTTATTAGTGTTTAATAATAAAATTATATGTAGTGGAAAAGAGAACAGTTTAGAAATGTATATAAGGAATTGAATAGGAATTGAATAGAATATAATTAACACTGTGAAAATCGCGTTACTCGGAGAGTAACTCGTCGATGCGTTGGCAATGGAAAAGACGCCATAGAACAACTCAAGGAAAACGATCCCCCACTCTAAGTCAAACACTTTAAAAGCACCTCGATATACATTACTATTCCCACAATAACATAATTAAAAATAATAATAGTATTATTAAAAACCATGTTATCTACGTTTCGAGCTTAAACAATATCACCCATGCGATAACACTTATCTTTCGTGTCGGTAAAAATAATTGAATAAAGAAATCGGAAATGCGACAGTCGTAATAAAAAGAACTGCATTGAATTGTGATTTAATTTAAAACGAATCGTGTGATCGATACGCATAAAATCGAGAGCATATATTGGCACTTAAACTACTTTTTTTTCGAATAGTATTCTCGACCGGGGTCTCATTAAAGCGGTGGAAAATCTCGATAATCGGGCCGCGAATAATCAAGCCCGCGAACGAATTCGAAGGATGAAAATTGAAATGATACACAATCATTTTCGATGGTTCATCAACCCTTTTTAAGCGCACGTTCCTATACTCGATCACGAACGTCGCCGTTTAACGTACATTTGTATGCCAGCATTTCGCTGCATTGTATATCGCGATTTCGCGTGGCGAAATGTTTGAACGAATCGTCGTGTAAAAAGGAAAAGTGATATTAAGCGACAGTTACGAAGCAACGAGCGATGAGCGTTATAAGTTTCCCCCGTTTTATGTGATTTTAATATTTAATGCGATTTAATCTTTAAATAGATCTTCAATTTTAAGCACGAATTTAGCTCCCATGGACAATGGAAATCAGTTTTACTTCGCTGCGTTAGAAGCGAAATGAGATAATAGAGGATTGTATAAATTTTCGAACAATTGCATCGATCAGTGACGGTTCGTAAGAATTTGTAGAACTGTGGTAATTAAAGTAAAAACGATCAATATGAATAGAAAAAGTTGCATTATTAACACTAGGTTTAAGGGCATTGATTGGATCATTTTGATGGATACATTGAAATACAAAGTTTTTGTGATGGTTGCTACCATTACAGAAATATAATATCATTAGTTCGGTTTACTTAAAATTAATAGATTTTTATAAACAGAAATTTAGTCAATTTTTCTACATAAATTTCATTTTGAGTTTATATTTTTCTCACGCATGATTGTTAAACTTGAGCACGAAATTTGAACTGCGTCGAATTGACGGGTTCCGTAAATCTAGTGTTAATTAACACTGGAACTATCGATGATTAAAATATTTATAGTATTTATAATTTTTATAATTACTTTTTTTTAATTAATAAAATGTACTTATTTGTAATATTTGTCGCGGAAATAAAAATGTAGAATATATAAAAAGAATATACGATTCCAGAGAAATCAATCTTTATTCGTACTTTTTGCAGAAAATCTGGAAAAATTCTCAGAAACGTAGAATAAAAATAATTTTAATTTATGTTAATAATTAATAAACGTATCACAGGAAATTTATGAAATTTTTATAAGAAATTAGGAATTAGTCATTTGTAGTTGATAGTTGCAGTGTTAAACTGAAGTTAATTATTTATTATTTAGAAAATGGGTGGCTTTACCGATTACAAAAAAATGGTGATTGTTAAATAAATATATATAAATTTAATAACGACGATAATAAAACTGCAACTTTCATTTTATACCGGAGGGGTTGCAACCCTGCAGTCCTTATCGAGGAACCACCACTGACATCAACACATATTAAACGCTGTTTAGTTTAAAATTGCATACGGCTGCAGCGGCCTTATTGATCCATTTTAAGGTTAAAGAACAAATTGGATCAGTAATTTTCAGGTCTTAAGTGAACGCGATAATTTAGTTACAATTTTTCAATAACCATTATTATTTTTGCACGCAAGAATATTCGTCGCTGAAATTTTTAATAAATACTTTAATAACGTGTTCGTTGGAACAAATGTTTTATTTCCTCACGGTGCTTAAATAATATTTTAATATAACAATCATCGAATGAAGTTTAGAATTATTAAATTTAATTTCTTTCGTAACGAAAATATTACTATTAAAATATTACGTTAATATTACTGACAATCGTTTTATTATATAAATATCACACCGATGATTGAAAATTAAATTGTTACGAATAACAATATTCATTTTTTTTCTTCTTTTTTTTTGATAGGTTGAAAAAACAGTTTGACCAGCAGTTTTAATAGTATCGTAATTGGAAGAATGAACACCTGCAAATGATTGTGTACTATCCACGGTGAATGAAAATTAATTTTGACTAAAAATGGCACGATCGATAATTTGATTTTAAAGTTGCTTGTGATAAAATTAAATAAATCTTGCTGTCCTCATTTACGCGTACATTTTGAAAAATGTTAAAACATTTTAGATACTAAATAAAAAAAATTCAAATAAATCCAGATAAACCAAATCCGACAAAGTAATATTTAACACTAGAAGTATGTCTATTTGCATAGAAAAAATTAAAATTACATGTATCTAAAAAAATACATAACGCAGGGGAAACAAAAAATCATGGAAAATCGTCAAAATTCCATTATTGTAGCTTACAAAATTTCCAACCTTTAAAAATTACAAACCAGTAATTTTGGCAGCGAGCTTTTATGATATCTCTTAAAAATTTCCAACTTGTAAAATGTGATTTCCTTGATAATTTCCTTCGGAGATCCAATGTAAGGTTTGCAATAAAAATCGATAGAATTGTTACTGAATTATTCAAGAACTTTTTAAACTTTAACCCTCTATGGGATCGTGTGACTTAAAAATTACAAACTGATCCATCTATATTTTAAAAAACTAATTTTGTTTAGTTATCACTGCACCATTAAATTTGATTACTGCATTACTGTAGGGACACCACGATCCATCCACAGTAATTACTAGTTTAAACATTTTCAAATCAAAGTGAAAAACTGTAATCAATCGCAATTTTTTCTCCAATAAACAGACAAAATTCGGGCTATAGAGGGTTAACGAATCGTATATTTCATTTTAATACACTATTTGCAAATTTTTACTAATAGATAAATTCAATTTACAATGTGTCGATTGCTTAAGAAGGTAGTAAATATTACTTCCAATCGTTAAACTGTCATTAATTTACATATTTCAGTAACATTTATGTACCGAATTCAATAGAAATTGATCAAGTTGACAAATTTATCAGTGTCCGGATACTTATGAGCGGTAGTGTATATCACACTATAAAGAAACATTCTTATCGAAGTTTCCCTTCACAATTTGCTTAGCATTGCATTGCATGTTATTTTATATACTTTCCACTTTGATTTCTTCGGTAGAAATAAATATATTTTAATCATCGGTAGTTCTAGTGTTAACAATTTTAAAACATTTAAATCAGTGAAATCGAACGAAACAAGTCATTTTGCCAGTTCTAATATCAAAAACGCGCTATTTATGTGAAAGCAAACTTTATTTCAGATCGTATAGATCCAAGGGGGACAGCAGAACGAGACACAGTAAATTCGAATTTAATTGAACAATCAGTTCTCTTCAAATTATTGTATATCATAAAAATCTGATGAAAACAGAGTAATGAATCCTTTCATCCCGAAACTAAATCACAGAATATCTTATACTCCTTCAAATAGGACATCCCCGTTGCCATTATTTCCACCGTGGAAAATCGACGTTTTGGATCCATCCATTCATATTCATTCGAATGCCATCGAGCGAGATAACGCGCTTTATCCAGTTCGCGTTAACGTCGCGTTTTTCGCGTTGTAACTCATTCGTTTTCGTCCAAAAGATACGCGGTAGGAAAATTTCGATAACTTGATCCGCTGGTCCCCACCCAGAGGAATATCTGTCAGAAACAGTCGGGCGTCAGACACGGCCGATATAACGCGACAAGTACAAAAATTGCGATACATAAACGAACACGCTGAACACGATAAAACGCAAGCATCCAGAAGAGAATCGTAAAGGTATTTTCAATAAAATATCCGCCCGACGTATACGATTTCGTATTTCTCGCCGATCGATCGTCAGGCTGCGTCGAGTCTTGAGTTTAACATTGGTTTCCTCGTTAAATCGAACTCCTTTCAGCAGTTTCTTCGATATTACGATGAATAAGCGAACTTTTATGTAAGAGTATATTTCTTCAACATTTTTTTTAATCATAAAATTAATCATTTCCTTGGGAGGTTTAACGTTAAGGTTTTTCCGATAAAAATTGAATGGATTTATCAGCGAATTGGGAACTTTTAAAACTTTAATTAGGAATTTAGAAATATTTGAATCGACGAGATCGGTGAATAGCAGGAGTCTATTTTTTGAAAATTTAGTTGTTTGATTAATTGTAGTCTCGTTTGAATGTAACGCGGGTCATAAGTATCTGGGCATTGGTGGAATTAGCTTAGTAAATTTTTAATAACTCAATTAACGAGTGAATATTCAAAACTTGTATTAAAATAAAATCATCGTAGAATTGAAATAAATTAAGTATTAAATTCTCTTTTACTTCTTTCAGATACAATTTAACGCAGAAGCAGCGTAATTCATAGAAATTAAAATAGAAACGTAATGAACTACTATTAACGAAAAAAATTACATTTTGCCAAGGTTACAGGTATTTAACACGTTAAACGCCATGCCGATTTTAGTCGACTTTCCGTTAGGGTGTGTGGCGCGATACTAATTGAAAAACATTTGGTCGCAAAATTATTAAGAATTTAAGAAGAAAATAGTTAAGAATTTAAGAAGAAAATAATTGAGAATTTAAGAAGAAAATAGTTAATAATTTAAGAAGAAAATTGTAGAGGCCTGCGAAGGAAACTCGTATCTATCTTTCATTTAATTTAATACAATCCATTAATGAATTATAACGTATTATTTTTTAAAATTGATACTGCCAGTTTTCAGAAACCAACGACGCCGAAACGGAAATTTCAGCGTCGGCCCGCAGGGACCGACGTGGCGCTTAACGTATTAATAAAAATTCTGAGAAACATACTGTCAATGACTTTCGAAAAAATAGTTCCTCTCTATATTTCAAAAACGAATTAAGAATGACTTACGCTATCTTTGATTGCATTCATTCATTTATAATTCAAGATCTCAATTAAACTTAACGACGATTGACATACTAGATATTTATAAAAATACCTGACCCAATAAACACCCAAAAAAATAAAGAAATCGTACGACAGTTTCCACGTTTCTTGATCTCACGAATAATCTACCCTTTCTCTTCATCAATTACCTTATCGATTAAAAAAAAACAATCGTATCCCGATGACAACGTAACAATTCACGCGATCGGCGTGCAGATAATCCAGAAGCCGAGATAAGACGAAAAAAACGTTCACCGCACGCGCATTTTCAGCTTCATTTCTCCCCGTCGTCGAGATCGTTTCCTCTCCACGGTTTACGAGTTTTCCTGCTCCATCCTCCGGTCTCTTCGCCACTGCTCAACACAAGTGAGCGAGGAAAAAGCGTCCAATGAAAAAAAAAAGCTCCAAGCGGATGGATGAAAGAGGAGAGATCAAATAAGTTGAGACAAGAGCGAAAGAGAGAGCGTGTAGAATGAGGTGAAAAGCGGAGAAAAAAGTGGTAAGGAGCAAAAAAAGATGAAACGGAAAGGAAGGTTAGGCGGGAAGAATAAAGAAAAAAAAAAAAAAAAAAGAGGCCAGATAAGAGAGAAGAGTTATGATTGTGGCCGAGTTCTCATACTCGAGAAGCTTCGGGAGACTTTTGACGACACGAGACACGAGAGTATAAATGCACTTGCAGTTCGTGCTCGACGGATACTGCACCGGGGGAGAAGCAGACAACCGCAACATAAATCAAATTCTTTTTTTGCCGCAACTCGTGCCGCTCGAAGAGTGGCCAATGTTGCTGCTTTTGTGTCTTGCTTAATTCGCGTTGAAAGTTAAGGCGATTTAAATTCGCTCCGCGAATTGTCGCTTCTGAATCATTTAATTGTGACGACTGGGAAGTAAATTTTGCGATTCGGAGGGTACATAGTTTTGGTTTTTTTTTTTTTTTTTGTGGTGCAGATCGTGGAATGGTTATGGTATCGTAAAATGTATCCTAAAAGTTATTTAACCCTTTGCGCTATAACCACGAGTCAAAATTGAATTATCGAAATTTGTGTTCTTTATAAATTGACGTTTTGTGTTAATAATTTGTGTTACATTGACAGTCGTAAAGGTGAATTTATTTTATTTTATAAAATGTAAGTTTAGTGGTCACTAATCACTCTAATGACTTAACACTGAAACTACCGGTCAAATGACCGGTTCGTAACTTTTTATAAAAATTCTATAAATTTCTGATGGTGCATTTTTGAGTATTTTCCGTGATTTTCTGTAAAATATATTGTTAAAGATTTGTTTCTCTTGCATTATGTATTTTTCTAAATAACCATTACCCTAAGTTCTTTGCTACGAGTAGGTATGCTTTAATCGTCGGTAGTTTTAGCGTTATTAAAATAAATTCACAATAAAAAAAGAAGAACAGACATCGTTCGAATAAATGTCGAACGAAAGTCATACTGTGCTTCGAATCACGTTTTAATCGGTCGCTAATTGTTACCAAAATCGAAATTGCTTCATTAACCCTTTGGCCTATAACCACGAGTTACACACGTGCGCGCCGATTCTAGTTAAAATACAATAAAAAGACACAATATTTATGATAA
>SMSQ01001134.1:0-12984 GCA_019453375.1 Ctenoplectra terminalis
TAAACGTTTATAATTTTCTTTTTTTCTTTCAAAAATGAACGCTTCAAGTTTTCACGATAGTCCTTTGAAACTTGAAAAAGTTCACGAGTACAAAGGGTTAAGCAATAATAATTGCCACAATTTTTAAAATCGTAATTTGGAGACAATGTACCGACAACCGTACGCTGCAATATCTCCATTCGCATTAGTTACGAACGGAAACTAACTTTGCATCAGGGAGTTAAAAATTGCCGATGGGTGGACGGAGGAGAAAAATCACGAGGAAGGGTGCAACGAAACGCCGTGGCTCGGCTCGATTATCGATTCCGCGCCCCTCGAACTACTCGCTACGTGTTCCGCAATCGAATTGGCCGGTTTGCCGGGGCTTGCCGAACGTTTGCCCGCCAATTTACTTAGGCACGACGTGCGTGAACCTGCGACAACCTCGTTAACGTTATCGGGTACACGATAACGTGCAAATGCGCCGCGATTATCGCCGGGTGCAAATTGCGCCACGCTGCCCATCCTTGAGATTAAAATTTTCGAATTACGCGACTCGAATTGATCCTCGTTTCCTGAAATTAAGAAACGATTTTTAATTGGCGAACGAATGGTACGCGGAGGTCTTCGTTACGTACAAAGACTACAGGTATCACGAATAGAACAGTGTATTAAAATAGGGATCGAAAAATTGTTAGAGGAATGATAAACTTTTTGAAACGTAGAGGAATATGTGTCGATGATTGACATTTGTAGATAAATTACTTTGTTTCTTCCTTTTCGAAGCGAAAGAAAATACTGGTATCATTTATGAAATAACTCAATATCTGCAAATCGCTGGATTTATTTTAAGACCTACTTTTCAATCGATTATCTTTCAAATTGACAAACTTTCAAATTCAGTTGATTAAAAATCAATTGACATTAAATTTTCTATCGCGTGGTAGTACTTCTATGTGACTAAAAAATTTGATATTATAGAAATCAAACGCGGAACGTGAACTCGATATCGTTTCACTGAAAAATAAGCGCGTGCGTTTGAATACTTTTTGCAGCAATTTTATTGTACGATAATAATAGTTTATATTTTAAAGTTCACGAAGGTAGCTTTCTTTTCGGAAAGAAAAGCAAATATTTTATTGCTGAGCAAGATTCTGAGACATTGTGTCGCGAATGATGCTAAGCATAGATAATTTGATAGTTTGCAAAAGAGAATTAAAAGTCGGTCGATTCGCGAGAGTAACTTCATTTCTTATGTTAACCTACGAGGTGAAAAGCGAGCACGATGATCAATAAGCCCCGAAAAACGGCAGTTAAGAGAGAAATCTTGGAACGAACGTTACGACGCGTTGAAATTAACTGAAATTCGATCATTCAACGCACACTTCCATCAAGAGCCATTAGGACTCACTATTACGAGCTTTTCATTAGGTGATAATGGGGGAGAAAGTCTTCGCGTCGTTATCTTCTGAGAAGTTTAGAAGAGCGTACGCACAATGTAGGTAATTCTAAGAAACTCAGCAGCCGAGTGTAACCGTCGAGAGAAATCTCGAGTTGAAGTGAAACCGTGGAAGTGCAGTCGATCAAGGTGTAATTAATTACGTCGGTTCCAAAACGTTCGAGATTTTCAGTTCCTATTTTGGCTGGGAAACCTTGAAACATTCGGAAGATATAAATCTACCAAAGTAAATAAAATTTTACAAGAACAAGGTGCCCGTATTACCTGATCGTTATAAAAATTTTAGAAAAATGGGTTTCTTTACCTGAACTCTAAAATTGTCGTTTTTCATAAAAAAAACTGTAAACTCGTTTACAATACCTGATCGTGTACGCACAGAACAGTTTGGATGCTTTCTATCAGCCTTACAATTAGGATTTAATGATACGCACATTTCCATAGCAATAAAATACCTATCATTTGAATACTAACGAAATTTGAAGGCGGGTAAACACTTATGGCCGGTAGTGTACGCATACGTCTCTCGTAGCGAAAGATTTAAATAAACGTGACTGGTAATAAGTTGCAAGAACAACATGGCAATCGCAGCTTGCCAAGTAGGTTTCGAAGTGTTCTTAACAGAGCGTAGCCTCGACGGCTACAGTAATTAGCGTTTCACCTTAAATTCCGCGATAACGTTAGATAAGGCGTGTGTATTAGAGACCTCTGAGTCGAGTTTCGAGCAACAGTCCGGCACGATTGTTAATTCCCGACTTGAACATCGTATCGCGATTATCCCGGAGTGCAAATTGCCCCCCGGATACCCAGAAACGGACTTTAGAGTTCTCTGACGTCTTAATGGCCTTGGCTCGTACTCGCCACGTTGCAGCGGATTTAAACAGCCAACTTCTAGTTAACTGTCGTCGCGGAACTCGCGTTTCGTTTTCTCTGAAACTGAAACTTCGGCCGAAACGAAATTAAGAGAAAGACTCGATGACCCTGCGCTGCGAGTCGGCCGGTTTAACTTTTAACCCTTTGCGGTCGGTGTCCCCTTTGCGGGGACATTTCTAAATCGTCGTAGAAGTCGGTGTCCCCGTAACGGGGACATTTCTAAATCGTCGTAGAAGTCGGTGTCCCCGTGGCGGGGACATTTTTAAATAGTCGTAGAAGTCAATGACCCCGCAGCGGGAACCTTCGAAAATCACAGAAATGACAAAACACTGTTGTCCCCTATGCCTCGTGATTCAAATGTTTCGGTCGATTTTGTGTTTTAATATTCATATACTGACTTTAAATCCTGTACGGAAAAGTAATTGGGAAACGATAGATTTGCTCCGACCTACTGGTACTCCCAAAACCGAAATCTGCCGATCGCAAAGGGTTAATTACGAACGGTTCTTGCGATTCACAGCGCTGCAACAATGAACAGCATTGATACTCTCGTGAAAAAATTGTACATCAAGTATATGAATCGCGTGTTAGTCATTCTATGCCGATAAATATGTTCATACTACCCCTATGTTTGAGGAAGATTTTCGCTTCTTCGATGCGAAGGATTACTGGTAAAAAGAGATTAAGAAATATGGGTCGAATATTTTTTTTTAGAGCTTTCGTGTACCGCAACTTGATTAAAATCAGAGCGCGAGGGTTTTATACGCCGGTTTGGAAAAACTAGGAGGGTCTCTTGTGGACAGAGATTTTATAACTTACTGCGAGTCTATTATGAAAGATAGGTACACGAATGTTGTGAGTTATTGGTAGTTCCAACGAGTTTTTAGTAGAATGATTGATATTCTGGTATTTTAAATTTTAATTGTCGAAGAGGTATCCATTGGATTCTGTAGTGTATATTATACAGAATTAATGTTTAGTCTTTTAAAATTAGGCAGGGATTAGTTGGAAAATAGTAACATACGTAGGAAGGATAACAAAATTGAAGACGATTGAATGGTAGGAAGTTACGACTTCTAATTGATAAATGTAAGAAAATTACATAATTAATAAAAATATTTTAAGGTAAAATCGCAGTTTGATTGACAGGAAGGATCGATATTTACGTTCAGCACATATTCCATCGCACACGTTTCCATGCATCGAAGTAATAAATTGAATCTCGATTTCGATTGTTTCCTGTTGTTAAATATTTACAGAAGACCCGACGCGCGTACCGTGAATTTTTTTTTTTTTTTTTTCCTACAATTTGTTCTACGGCAAACACGATCACCGAACGTCCGCCCGTTGGAATTGCATAAATTTTATTACCATTTGATCGACTGGTGTTTCGCCGTTTTTTTCAATCATTGACGTTCGAATAGCGTCTATCGCTGTTTCCATCCCCTATATTTGTTTTGTAAATACGTAAAAATCGGTTTGTTCCATTGCAGCCGATCGGAAATGTTTTGTTAATTTTATAATGCAGCGGTTGCTCTCGTTAAACGTTTCATTCTGATACCATTCAGCGGTAGTCGATTTAGTAAGCGAATTTATATTCTATCTGGTTTATAACGTACAGATTTGTAGAGCTGAATTGGTTCAAACGAGTTGCTTGAGAGACTAGAACGTCAGTTGTTCAGGTATCGATTATTCAATATTTGATTCGACTAGAAGTACTGTGCTCGTATCTTGACTCTCGATTATTTATACAATAAACAGTTTGTCGTTAGTCTGTACTATCATTGGTGTGATCCTCGTCGATGCAGCTATTGTTAAAATTCGATTAGATGTTAATTTAATATACTACTTGAGTTGGTAAAAATTATTCTTAATTTTATCTATTTTCTATAAACTTTATCCGAGTTTCAAAAATTTTTGGTAAAAATTACTCTTAATTTTATTTATCTTCTATAAACTTTATCCGAGTTTCAAAAATTTTTGGTAAAAATTACTCTTAATTTTATCTATCTTCTATAAATTTTAACCGTGTTTAAAAAATTTTTTTTAACTCATAGCAATTAACTTTCAACAGTTAAAAATTTATATTACTTCAAGTTTTAATAATCACAACCACTTTTGCTAATGAGAATCAGAATACGTTCCCAACATTCGATTACAATTTTGAAACCGCTTCTCGATTTCTGCACCTTTATTTGCATACCAGTTTAGTCACCCAATCTGGTGCAACTAACACCATCACCCTCGTTACCGCAATACTTATCTTCTCTGTATCGCTGCAAGTACGACGGCAAACAATTTTAAACAGAACTAATCGAAACGACTCAGGAAGTCGAGGTTGCACGCTAAACCGCGAAACGTTGCAGAATAATTGTCACTGTGGTATTTAGTCTGTCATCGAAACCGTCATTAACCGGCGATTCGTGTTGTTTTGCGGGCACGGCGAATCGTATCATTTCCTCGACTCCGCTACTATCTCCTGGTTCGCTTCCTGATCTATTCCTGGCTAAAAATAAAAATAAAAAAAAGTAAATAAAAGAAATTAGAACCATATTTATTCTTAGCCGAGTGAATAATACGCGATAAAAAAAGATAGTCCAGTTAACAAGAAACGTTTATTTCTTCGCTGACGCGGAGATTGATATTTTATTTACGATACAATTCATCAATGATAACAAAGCTTCGATTCCAAACCATCGCACACATAGATTCTTGTCACCGAAAGTGGACATTGGAAATTATTAAACGCTACCATCAGCCGATTCTCCACTCTTTTGAATCATTTATGGCCATGTTACCGGAAAACTTGTTCGAATATTCAAAAGAGTGTTTCAAAAGTGTTATTAAATTGTCTGACCAAAATAAGCCATTACTAGCTGAAATTCCAAATGAAAGCAGTTGATAGAGAACAAAGAGAATTAACAGTACCATCCACGCCCGAAATATATTGAACAATACGATCAACGAAATAATACCGAAGTTGGCAAATCGTTGTTTCATTATCGTTCGCGAGATCGATCGAACAATTTCCCAGCAAATTCGAATTGATTTCTCCGGTCACTGATTCGAGATCGGCGCACGCTGTCGCTCAAAAATTCGTGCTACCGGTCTAATTTGAGCAATCTTTACTATATCCAAATTATTCGATTAATATTCCATTCAAGTCTTTCCAAAAAAAGGAAAAAAAAGAAAAGAAAAAAAAGAAAAAGAAAAAGAAAATGTAGTATCATAGTTTAGAATGACAGTGGATATTCCCAAAGACAGAGGTATAAAAGGCCATAAACGAGAAAGTCACCGGCGAAGACCAGGCCCAAGAGGCTGGAGAGTGCTTTTCCGGCCCATGTATACGCGAAGGGAGGAGTGCGTAGTGGTGGATGCACGAGCGAGGGTGCACGAGCACTTTTCCGACAGTTCAAAAATTGAAGAGATTGTCGTTGATATTGAAGAGCGAAGAACCTACGCAGGCTATCTTAGTGTCCAACTATTTTTCTTTTATTTTATATCTATTGTGGCGGATCTATGAAAGAAGGAAAGAAAAGGATAGGAAGGGCGTTTCGTCCGTGGCCTGCTAGTGGACTCGTCGGTAAGACATCCTCGCAGGCCCGTGCCTTAGACGCGGGAATACTGAAATAGAATAAAGTTAGAAGAGGGATCGGTATGAGTACCAATCGTACTGTTCTCGAGGACTTGCGTGAAAGTCGGCGCCGTAGATTCCTCTGATAGCGGAGCGTAGGAGGAATATTTTTATGTTTTTCTAAAATAAACATACAATCCTTTATTATAATACCGCAAAAGTAATCGGAACACGACAGTAATTTAACAATGATCCTTTCGAAAACTGTTCAAACCTGTTTGGATGGCCACTTTATCATCGCGCCTCTAAACCGATCGAAAAAGTGACGGAACAAATTTAAATTTATTCCCCACACGATGGCGACCGAATCGATGTAGAAGTGTGGACCGTTTAAAAATTCACCGGCCGAGTCTGTGGACGGAATAAAAATTTCAAGCGTCGAGCGAGGAAGGTGTCGTTGCCCCGGTACGTCGCGCCGATTGTGGAAACAACGAGTGCCACGCGATAATTGCTCCGCAATCGACGTGCGCCCGTATGTGCACACGCCGCGTTGTGTGTATACGCATGCTGCGGCGTTTAATTGCGCCTACGTTACGAACCACCACGGCATATTCGATCGCTAACGCTGTCTAATGCTCGCGGACAAGCCTCGCTCTCCCTTTTGTTTCGCATTCGTGTCACTTGGATGGTGTAATTTTTTCCCTTTCTCCGCTCCTTTCGTTCTTTTTTTCTTCCATTTTTGTTGTTTCTCTCGTTCCCTTTTTCGCGGTATTCCGCAGCATCGTTTCGCGCGGTTGTCGCGGTTGAAAAGAAGCTACGCGTACGGATAAACGTCAGTCAACTGTCCGCTTTCTATCGATCAGGTCGTAAATATTACGTTCGATCGCGCCATTTTAGTATCCGCCACAGATTTGTAATTGAATGTGGAAGCATTAAGGTTTCTTACACCTTTGAATTATTCTTTGTCGCGATTTACAGCGTTGCGAGCAAATTGGTTCTGTTTTTACAATTTTCTTACGGGGCAGCGATTATCGGGGTTATTAACATTTGACTACTATGTTCAACGTTTCACATTTTCCAATGAATAATCGGCGGGCATAAAAACGTACTAATTAGCTCGTAAATTAGCGCATCGTTTTACTGCGCCGTTAAAAACTTCATAAAGAATTCAGAAAGAAAGCCGCGGTGTTTAAAAAAGGGTTATAATAAACGTACGGTGTGCTTAACGACTATCGTCTTGCTTAGAAACGACCGATAAAACGAAGAACCTCGATTAATAGCGACCAAACTTGTAATAAAATCTACGAAAAAAGAGATCAGGAATAAAAAAATAAATACATTACCAAACGAAGAAAAGAAAAGAAAAGAAGAGAAAAAAAGAGAAAAGAAGAGAAAAGAAGAGAAAAAAAAAGAAAAACATTAAAAAAAGTGTACTCCTATCTGATATGAAATTAGATTTTATTTTTGCTCATGAAACGCACTGAGCGCGCATAATTCCATTTCCAACAAGCAACGGTTAACAGATCCACCAGCGTGTCGATAATAATTAAAACAACGCTGACAACACGAACAACCCGGAACATTTAACGATCCGTTTACGACAACTCGTTCCGCAAACATTCTGATATTTATCAGCAAATAAAACGTGGCAACAAAACGGTACACACCTGCGGGAACGTTCACTCTACCCTTCTTTCCCTGGTCGTCGTACTATGATATCGTCGGGACGCACGGATTCGAGGCCTAATTACGGTAGCACTGCAACCGTCTCGATACCACGAACGGTAATGCTTTCTAATGCCCGTCGACGGGCCGCACGTGTTCTTTTGTTTCGAATGCACGCGAAGCGGAGCGAAAGAAAAAAAAGAAAAGAAAAAAAAGAAAAAAAAAATTCCACTCGGTCGATCTCGACCGATTCCGCGATTCTGCAACGTCGATTATCCGCGACGCGCGGAATAAGCGCGCGGATTTACCATTTGCGAGGAAACGTGGAACGTTCCAGAGGAAACCTAGGGAGAATCTAGTGGAAAATCGAGTTACCCGGTATACTTTGAAAAGAATCGCGTTAACCGCATTACCCGCTCGACGTGGAATAATTCTGTCGCAACTGCTTTGTTTTCGACTCGAGACGCTGCAAAAATCCTCACCCAAATTGGAGCGTGTTTACGAAAACACGGTGAAACGTTTCGTTTCGCGTAATTAACTCGTGAAGCAAGCGACCGAGGTGACGAACGAAAGAAAAAAAAAAAAGCAAACTGGACAATGAAGAAAATAAAAAAAAGAACGAACTCGAAATTTTTCTGGGCTTCGCTGGTGGACTTGCAAATGAAGGAATCTGTGCGGTGCTAATTAGCTGACTGCAAATTCGAGGCTGAAACGGGGCTACGTTTTGGACCAGAAAATACCTCTTTGTACGTTAAATTTTCTTTTGAGCGGTTAGCTGGTATTGTTGCGTCGTTCGACGTTCGATGTTAAATTAATTGATATTTTTAAACGTCGCTTGAACGAAACAGGATTTATGTCAAATTTCATTTTCGATAAATATATTCCTCGAAAGGTAAATTAACCCCTTTGTTGCGTTCGTGTTTTCAATACGCGTAACCTTTTTGCTTTGAAATTTATCGGAATCGGACTTTTTAACTTTGTTCCGCGTGGAATAAATTTTGTGTTACATTCGTCAGAAAGGTACGCGATAATAATTTCCATGCCAGTAGCGTGGGTTTTTGTGAACATGGCAAAAGAGTTACACTACAAATACAAGATATTATCTTAAAATGGAGCATTTTGTGTCAACTTAAAATTTTATCACTCCTTTTTAATATCTCATAAATTATACATAATTTATACATAATTTATATATAATTTATACGTAATTTATACGTAATTTAAGTTCAGAGATTTTTTATTTTGCAAAATTTTCTTTAAATTAACGTGGAACGATAATCATGGGAATTTTAAAATCCTGTTCGATCGAAACTGATACGGTTGACCAGATAATATCTTGTTTCCGATAGGACTGCGTTCAAAGTTAACCTGGTTGCGTGCAGTTACGAAACAATTATGTAAGGTCATCGTGTGGCAGTGAATGCAACCAGGTGCGTTTATTGTTCCGTCGTCAAAGGTATTATGGTTTGTGCACTTCCTTCTCTGTGATCGTGGTGAAAATGTACGGCTGACGCAAGAAGCGAATTCCTTGTCGATTTATTTCCCTTCGCGACGCGCGGAATTCACGAGAATAGGTGTGTACAACGTAAACAGACCTCATACGGTGTTTCACGGTGATGTAACGTAGAAATTTTTATCGATTTGTTTCTTGGAAATAAATGATAAACAGCTGAATAATTTACTATTAAAGTGTCACAGAGAGTCAGCTGGAAAAATTGTATCGGGTGCTCCTATAAAAAAAAATGTAGAATAAAGAGATTCGTTTAGATTTATCGATCATCGATACATTTTATTTTATTTCTTGCAACGGTTTTTCTTTTGTCAATTTTTATCGACAAGTTTTTCAATTCAACCATGAACTTTTGAAACTATTCGTACCATCTATGAAACGATCCAATTTTTCGAGGAGAAAAATTAATTACCGCGGGTAATATAAACTCACGTTATTGAAACGTAATTACGAGCGATCGTTTCAACATTCCTGTAATTAATAAATTTAATTCAAAGGGAAATCGACGTGGTTAAAGCTATCGTAAAAGTTCCGAAATAATTAATTTGCGATGCGATACTCAAGACTTATTGATGCTTTAACTCTCCATTAAATTAATTTTATATCTCCATTAAAGTCGAATCAATTAATTAACACGTTCCTTTGTTATACCTACGATCACTCTTTCATACGTAATAAATAGAAACAACCTCGTGACAATATCGTTCGAAAGAAACTTGCGAAAGAAAAAGGAAAGAAACGCTTCGTCAATCCTAATTCTAAAACCTATTCGTTGTCGAATATTGTTCGACTCGATTAATTACGTGTTCACCCTTATCAGATGTTTCTGTAGAGCGCAGAGTGAAATTAATGACTCGAAAGTCATTTAGATGGTCGATATCTCGGACTTTCGTGCAAGGAACAGCTTAATTAATCGCGTAGCAATTGGCAGCGTAAAAACGAGCCGTTTCACGTTCCAGTCACATTGGCGAGCATCCAGAAATCATCCAGGGAGCGTTAATGGTAATGCAGTTCAGAGCAGATATGATTTCAGACGCGTGGAATGCAGACTATGCCTCTATAAATCTTGACGAGAAAGATCAGTGAAGTCACTGGCTCATTACAAAGAAGTAGTTTAAACCTGTTTAGAAGTGAAACATGGCCCAAGTGGCGAGCAACGCTGCGTTCCGAATGCCTGTCGGATGACGAAGGTTTCGAAAGAACGTGGCGACCAGGTCAGCCACGTAATATCGCAAATCTCTGTAAAACTTCTTACCTTGTAACACTGACTGAATTTACCGATGCTCGGACGGAAGTTAGTCGCCCGATCGTGGCGAGCAAGGCTTCGACCAGAATCCAGAGAAGATGGTCAAACACTGTAGACACGTTAGAAACCGTCTGAACCAGGCCGAATCGCCACGGACGATGGCGAAACTTTAACAACGATCACGATAGAACCCACTTAGGGTATGTAGAAGTTTGCCAGACCGTAGTGGACACGGTGGAACTACGGTAGATACATACAAATTCTGCCAAGCTAGACCATGTTGTAACCAAATTGAAGTTCCCCAAAGTTTTATTGCTTCCTTTACTTTTTAGCTTCAATTAGGTGCATATCTCTGTCATCGCGATATTTATTTAATCGTTGCTATCTTATTAGTTTGTATCTACTGGGTTGGTGCATCGTGAAACTGCCGATTTGAAAGGAGAAGCTTAAATAAAATCATTTTGTTTTTGGCTATTTTACTTAATCAATATAGTTTTTGTTGGCTTGCATGGGCGCTTCTTAAGGTGTGGTTAAATTATTTTCTTGTAGTAAAAGTTTGGGTATTTTAATAAAATGATTTTTAAGACGTGCTATTGGGTTGTTTGGCTGTTTAAAAAGTATTTAACACGTTGAAGATTTGATAAAAATTAATCTCTCATTTTTGATCTTTTAATAAAAATTTTTAATCGTTGGATAGTGCTTATTTCAAAGTATTCTCTAGTCAGCGTTAGCAATGTTCAAAATTCATTAATTGTCAATTCAACTTTTACATAATTGTGCAATTGGACATTTGAAGCACTCGGGTCACCAATGGCCACCGTGGCGCTACACGAGAAGCAATCTGCGATCAACGCGTTAAACATCTGAACGAGTGAAGATTAGTTTTTAGAATATGCACATAGGTTCATCTGGTACTGGTTTTGTGATATTAATGTCCGTCTGATTATTTTCTGTATATTCTGATCGGGTAGAAATGATTCACTCTAATCGAGACGTCCCAATTGCATTCTAGCCGATTGGACTAACTTTGATTGTGTCCAAGTAATTCTATTGACGTTCCGCTTTGCCTGTTGAATTTTGATTATGTACCTAGTAATTGACCAATTCCGTTTGGGTCCTTCCGAGCGATGTCAGTTACAGTTGCGCATACAACGTTTGTGTGGAAGCCCTTTTTGCAATTGTCATCCGTGTAACAATAATCCTGGGAAATTGCATTGTTAAAATCGTAACACGATGAACACAGCGAACGGATACCAGTAACTACCTACAAACGTCCAATTAACCATAATTAACAAAAAATTACAAATCTGGATATCTATGTTCGGCCAACACAGATAATATTCATTCCATGCGAGAAACGAAGGTTTAATACTCGAAAAACGTACGCTGCAACAAAATCATCACTATTTTTAAAGCGATCGTTACCGAAAGCTCTGAAAATTTACAATTATAAACTCTAACTTGTTCCACTAACAAATCAAATTCGTCTCAAACAGCAAAAGCATAGAATCCAATCAATCTACAATTTCTTCTTCCTCTCAGATATTTAAAACACTAACTATCGCAAACACCCTAAAAACTCCCAACTACAATATTTACAATCAACGAATATCACAAATCCTACCATATTCGGCCAATAAAGAAAGTTCGTCTCCAAAAGAAAAAAAAAGTTTCAAACGATGAAAGTATAAAATCTAACAAACCTACAATTTCTTCTCCTTTCCAAATTCCCAATACATTAATTATCAGAAACTTCCTAAAAACTTCCAATTAATAACAAACAACGAAGATCGCGCGTTTGAACGATAAAGAAAATTGGTTCCAGATAAAAAAGAAGGAAAAAAAGGGTTGCAAACGATGAAAACACAGAATCGAATAAATTGACCGTTTGTTCTTCCTATCAAATTTTTAAAGCATCGATTACCAGATACCGTTCGCTGTGTTTCCCTCGTTTCCCGGCTGTATCGGGAACCGTTTGGTCGGTCGATTCTCGAGCAATTCGCAAGTAATTGAAACGCACGGGGTCCCAGGTCTGGCGGGACTTTATTAAAGTCGAGCGGCAATGAAAGTTTACGCACCGCGTTATTCTTTTTAAACGGCCGGAGAGAAAGTTTTCCCCTCGCGAGAACGGTCCTGCTATACGTAGCCGCGATAAAACCTATCCTCGTTACGAGACGCCGTCGAGGTATCGCAGCGATGCGGAAGCGAGGAACCGACGTGTCGCGATACAAAATGGACTTTCTTAAACCGTTCTGTCCGACACCCGGAATGAGTTCCGTATTTGGATTTAATGCGCGTGTTCTTAACAGTTACACAATTAGCATTTATATCGTTTGAAACGTGCACACGCGTTTATTTCCATAGAGACTCGACGTTATTTTACGATACACCGATTTAGTATCGGTTTTTCATTTGTGCAACGTAGATCGCAACGATTCCAATGAAATATTGTCGCGGTGTTTGTAGTTGAGAATTTTTGTATCGTCGCTTTAGATCGTACGATTTTATGCATTGTTGTTTGTTCGTTGGAGCTCGCTGGGAGCTGCAATTAAAAATCCCCGTTCGTTTCAGCTAAGTGTTTACGTTGCGTCGCTGAAAGGATATTCAACTATATTGTGTTTTTTATTTGTTTTCTGGCTTTTTTTCTAGTTTAGATTTTTTTTTCTTTTTTTTTTTTTTTT
>SMSQ01001134.1:18693-53597 GCA_019453375.1 Ctenoplectra terminalis
TTTTTTTTTTTTTTTTTTTTTTCCAAACAGCGAATTGATTAGAGTGTTCCATGATTTTATTTCGGAACGATGAATAGAAAATAATCGCGGAAACAGAAATTCGAGTCGGAATCGAGGCACCGCGACTTCGTTAGCGCCCATTTTTTAAGTTGTCACGGTCTTAATTACGCTTCCCGGCCATCCTGTAATTAGCACTTTTTATTCTATCGAGCGTAGAACGCGTCTCATGGAGGATACTAACGCTGACGAATGTCGAGAGAATAAACGTTTGATTGTTGATAAATTTCCGTGTAAAATTCGTCGAAATTGATCCATTTTTCAACGGAAAATTTACGAACGTATCAATGGTACAGATGAAAAATAAAGGAGTTTAAAGTTTCAAGATCGAAAGAATAGATTCGAAGTGCCGAGGGTTTGTTATCTGCCATCCTTTGTTACATTACCAGCTTCGTTGTGGCAATTAAGCAAATTAGCGATTGTTCGTACAGAATTTGGTTTACTCGGTGCTCTCGTTTGATATGGCCGTACACAAAAAGTTCTCGTTTGCCAGTTGAATTGTCTTTCGACTAATGAGCATTTCATCCGCTCATCGGATTCCACGTGACAAATGGCTGCTCCCTTCGGGAGTGCGAACTTGCTTCATTAAAACGGTGGCATTAATTTGTCACAGATTCGTATGTTCAAATCTCTTGAATTTCTGCCTAGGATTTTCTCAAAGATACATTCGAACGAATTTACCAAATTTTCCTACCTTTGAATTTCAACACTAATTGGCTTTAAGGCAAAATTTAGTTTGCTTTCTTTTTTGGGAAATTTTCTTGTAACGAGGAGAAGTTATACCGTTGCATCAAGTTTTTAAGATTATCGTACGTTCGTTCTCTCTTCAATCTGTACCGCCAATTAGCTTAAAACGAAATTACTCCTCAAAACGAGGCGATCCTCCATTTAACCCACAAAAACTAAAATACGAGTCAGAAGTTTAATTCCGAAGAAAGAAGGTCTTAAAAGAAGCAAGAAATTTTCATTAACCAATGTAATCTACGGAATATGTAATTTCCAAGCTACAAGTATTTCGCTTCTTCAATCTCGAATCTGAACAGCAAATTTGCCTTCGTAGAACTTCTGACTCATCGGAAGGAACCAACCTTCGACCTCAAATGGGAGTAAGAAAGATCGAAATAGAAAAATCAGAAAGCTTTGGACGAAGAGAAATTTGTATTAGAAAGAGGAAACTGATATCAGAACCTCTCTTCGTCCGCCAGAACTTAATTTTACCAGTAAAAAATATTTATATCCTTCGATTAAAGCTATTGAAAGTATCGAAATCTGGGTTCGATGCATGGGATCGATCGACGCCCATCGGTCCATTTTCTCCTGAAATATCACGACCTACTTTTGATAGGTTGTACCGATCGTTCCGCTTGGAAGCAAAGTGAAACGACCGCAGGGGATCGTTCGCTCGAGAGATCGAGCTATTGACCTGCGAACATAACAGGCGATCAGCTGATGCAAGAGATGGCACACGACGCTAATTTCTTGTCCTTTCAGGTGTTTTCGAAATCCTTTATCTTTGTCCCCACTCTGCAAGTCGATCGATTTCTGCACAGGTAGATCGACTTTTCGGCGATGACCGGTGACGCCCTGGAAAAGGTAAATCCTGGCTTCAGGTGAGCAAACAGGTGCATTCGACCAGGGGATCAGGTTACGCGAGAGATCGGTCAGGTTATGTTTCGAACCGGTTCTACGGTCGCTGGAATCTCAGCTCCGCGATTGGTACCTTGTCTTCGATCGCGTGTATGGGTACTTTAAATATTATAAAAGATATTAGTTCCTTTTTAACGGACGCAATTTCTTTTTGGAACATTCTAAAGTTTGGGAGCTTTATTTTCTTTATGCTTTGGATGCGATAGGTTTGGATTAGAAATGAAATAAGATAAATAATTGTCTGGATGAGTGTGGGTTAGGAATAAAATTAGATTTGATTTCTTTAATTTTTTATGCGTATATTTTAAACTATTCAGTATTTTCGTATCAATCGACCGAAGCTCCGGAACCTTCATTGGACACCAAAAGCCACATCGGCTAGAAGGTGTTCCATTTAATTCAAGGCGTATTGATAGCTGGCCGAGACTGGGACGAGTTTGGAAACGACTCGAGAGAACGACTTGCGAAAGCATTGAGTTATTAAGTGCACGACCATCCACGCGCAGTGTGCTGTACGTGGAAATAAGTATACGATGAATCAAGTCGAAAGAATTTAACGAAAGTGATGTAATGAATGTGGAAATAATTAATTGCTCCATTTAATAAACGAAAGAAATAAGAGAAAAGTTACTTTTCTCTCTTATTAGAATACTGCAAGTATTTAAAGGAATAGTTATAGTACAAATTTTGTTTCCCAAGAAAATAGGATTATAAAAGCATTGAAGTTGATAACGGAATAACTGTTACTTAATATTGTATTAATTTATATTTATTGTATATTTAGGAATTTTATTATAACCTTGCGGTGCCATTATTTAATATACTTTATAATAATTCATACTTTTCTCGAATTTTATTCTAAGCTTACACTCTTAATGTCATGGATAAGTCTTTATACGTGTTTTGTAACTTCTATGGTTGCAGATTTTTAATATAATACAAGAACACAGTGTTCTTATTGTTCCTTTGTAATTTATATAAAATAAGCACGCGCTAGTTAAAACACTCCGTTAATGAATTCTTTGCTCGCAAACGACTCCGATGCATGCCAAATTGTATTAACAGAAACAACTTTTTACATTATGAAATTCCATTCATAGCTTACGATTCTTTTCACATATTGTAATATTCCAGATTCATTATTCTCGTAACGAGAAGTAATAATTTATACATTTTTATAAACCCACATCAAGTTTCTTTCCTCTCTATTTATAAAATTATTTAAGGCAAAAAATCGTTCGCCTGCATCGATTATAATATTCCACAATGAGGTTTTTTGTCGGAATTGAAACAGATATCGGGAAAGGGAAAATTAAAAACGGCATTTGAAAATGAATCACGTGAAACGTATTGAAACATCGTTACAAAGTACTCGTGGCTCAACGTGAACGCACTGTATCGTATCCACGTGCATTGAAAACGCGAACGAGGAATGCGATAAGAGAAGAACGAAGATAAAAGCAACGATTGGAGTGGGTACCACCGGTCGAGGAAAGAAAAGTAATAGGAACGCTCACAATCCTCCTCCTCGCTTGTTGTCCTGATATTGAACACCTGTTCGCGCACCTGAATCACCTGGAACGTGAGTTTATCTGCGCATACGGCCACTCGAGAGAGTCCTCCTTGCGAACTTTACCGCTCTGATAGAAGAACTGCCGTTTTGTTTTAACCCTTCCAAACCTATGACATCCTTTTCTAAGCCGATCCATTCGAGTCAAACGTTGTATCGTCTTTAACATTAGAATTACTGACTGCTAAAGTATACTTGTACTAAAAAAGTAAAAGTGAAAGATATATGAAAGAATATACGCTACAAGGATGACAATCTTTTAGCCAAATTCTTTTCTTTTTTTTTCTGGTATAGAAAATCATGGAAAATCTTCAAAAATGTCCTGTTTTCTCGTATAAGTAATTAGGAACTGGTCATTTTCAATGATTTGTAAATTTACTACGATACCATTTCTAGGATTTTCCATGATTTTCTGTTAAAAATATATGTAAATCTTTGTTTCCTTTCTGTCATATATTTTTTCATGGACCTTTCATTTTTATTATTATTATTATTTTTTTTTTATAGAAATAAGTATATTTTAAGCGTTAGTAGATTTATCGTTAAAACGAACTAATTGTAATCGCGCGTCTTTTTTATTTTTCTCCTTTAGTTTAATTTTTTTATGACTCGTTGAGTCGAAGAATATGTATATTTTTAGAACAGAAATTTGATGGACGAGGAGAAAGAGTTCGATTTTGGATAATGAATTATTAATTGATTTTATTTTATTGGTCATTGCTGAGTTTATTAGTTGCTTCCTCGGTAAGATGGATTAGGATGTTTAGCGACCGGATTTAACGATGTGTTGCCTGGTTTGGTATCTTGAATAATTTAACAGAATATCTCTGTAACCGATTAACATACGATTTGAATTTTCGCAGGCGTTTAAATTACTGGGTTAGCGATCGGTAATAAAATTTTTGGACGAGAAGAACACCTCTGATTTTTATGCTGATTTATGAAACGGCTAGTTTTAAGTTGACGTCTTTATTTAAGCGCCATTTTAAGGTACGTACGCGTGTTTGCTTGTTTTTCAGCAAGTTAAACGTGAACCGAGCGTTTACGATGTATCCAGATAATTGAATAATTATTTATCATTATTCCTACAGTCGGGTAGATTTATTGCCGATATTCGTTAATGAAATATATAGCAAAAGCATAGGTTTACATGAATCTTTTTACGAGTTAAATGGTACGGTGTAAGGTAACAGTTTGTCAACCTGGTGTTGCAACTTTACAATCACGTAACTCGAAAAGGAGCAATAACGTTTGAACATTTATAGACAGGAACGACAGTTTGAAACGTTAGGAGTTAAATTTAGCCAAGTCAATCTAAGCTTTTTGTTTCTGAATAATTACAAATTCTATCTGCTGTAATTTCCGGTAACTCGTAAAATTGATCGTTAATCTTATTTAAATAAAAAATTTTTTTCCACTATCCTTTACTTGGAAACAAATAAATCTCGATATTAATAATAACCACAGCTACGATACTTCAAAACTGAAAAACAACTCCATTTCAATTTCCTGATCAATTATATCGACCAAAAGTCTATTAAAATAGAACGAGAGAGATTTAACGCTAAATAGTTGCTCCTCCTATGTCAAATTTCAATTCTTATAATTAAATTATATCAGATAAAATGTTTAAGGATCGACGTACCGATACGTTTAACCTTTTTAGAAAATTAAGCGCAACGGTATATTAAATTAATTAAATTGTTAAGGCCAATGTGCGATGCGTTTTTAATTTAATCGATTCGTTGAACGAAGAGCCATGGGTACTTCGACGTTCAAATCGTTCGATTGCTGCTCGTCAATTCAGGTATATTGGCCGATTCCGTATGTCAGGAGAACATCAAGTGGAAAGACGTACAGGTAGAACGTCGATTGCGTTCCACCTGAGGCGAGTGCAGCGTGCAACGTGTCTTAGTGCACTCGACGCTGTGAATATCGTTGTAGTGCATCTCGGACTAGGGCAGTATACCTCGACCATTCGTCGTTCCGGTTCTGTCATTTGTGTACGTGAACGAGAGAAATCGATCGATCTACGATAGTTGTCATAATTGTACCAACGACAGAGATTTTATACTTTATTTCCATTTTATTACAAAATGTGAGTAAATCTCTTATGCTACTTTAGCGCAGAGATTTCTCTAAATTAGAGTCATTAAAACAGTCTTTTTTTTATTATTAATCAGTTGTGATTTCTCGTAACTTTAAATTGGTGAAACAATGTTTATTTATTTTTAACAGAGTTGCAATAATTATAACCGATGGTGTACGTGTTATCCGAGTACAAATTAGAAAAAAATTAAAACGCATCCTTACGTGAATTTTTGGAATCTTTGATTTTTAATTGAAACTATTTTTTATTTGCAATTTTCACGATGTTTGTTAATTTAAAAAAAAATTTTTTTCTCAGTTTGCGCGGACCATTTTTTGGATCTTTAATATTTTTTATCCGCATCGCTTTGACAAATGTTATTGTTAATTTGAAACATTAGGTTATATTTTTAGTTGTTTTAAATGGATCAGAAGCGTCCCGAGGTTTTAAGATGTATAATAAGTTTGATAAAGACTTTCCTGCTTCAATATGATTCGTTGTTACGTGCTTTGTGATGATAATTAGATTCTCGCTTTTATTTCTTCTCTTTATTATATAATGCTATTTTTATGTCTCGAGCAAGGTCCTTAAACAGAGGAGCGGTCCGATATTTATGACTGTTGCATTCAGTTGTCGCGTCTTAAGCAGGGCTTCTGATGAAAAACGGAATAATAAAGAGGATTCAACACCTTTTCTTTGCCGTTTGAATAAATACCAACGAAACCTCTAATAATACCTCATAATTCTAGAAAATAATGTTTCACCAAAGAACAATATAAAACGATTCTCACCCCGTTACACCTAATTAATTTCCCTTTCGCATCTGAACGTAAAAATGTACAGAAGTATGAGTAATGTTCTAACAAGTAATTTGAAACAACTCGTGTAACATTAAACGAGGAACGTAATCCCTTTTTTCTGTTTATAACAACGTTGTAATTCAGCAGATCGTAGATCTTATTTTATTCTACTTTTCAAAGCTCTGCTTGAAAATATCTTCGTTAACCTTAATCTAATATAAATATTTATATTTATTACAAAATTACAAAAGTAGTACATAATTAATACGTATTAAATAGTTTTAGATTTTTTGATTTACTGCAAGAAATATTCTATTTAAACTCCACAATTTTATTTAAATTCTACGTACGTTTTGTAACTCCTTCAACTGTTAAGTCTCACCTTTAAAACAATTACTGATATTAAGAAACTTCGTCAAGTGCTTCCCACGAACCATCACGGAATTCTACAACACTATAAATGTCCATGAAGAATAAAATGGACTTACACCTGTACCGTGTGGAATCGTAAACGGGGACACGGACAACAAAAAAAGACGTATAAACACTTTTGAAACACACCGCTGGAAACGTAAACGTTCCACTGAAACGTCTTGTCGAAACGAAATTGCGCTCACGTAGCCGCGTTAACAGCTCGTCGTTTAAGAATTCCCCTATCAATTTTACTACGAGGGTCGCGCTCCGAATACAACGATACAGAAAAAAAAAGAAAAAAAAAAAAAAAAAAAACGAACGAGCAGAGGACACGGCTCATGAATGACAAAAGTCCGAGGAATTTGCATTCGTTTTTATGAGACACGAAAGTGTCTTTTTACGACACGAATTTGGCGTGTTAAATAAACCTTACACGGTCGCTAACACTGCAATATCAACAAACATTAACAAAGTACTGTTTTTTTAAGTAGAACTAAAACTAAATTAAATACCACAGCATCTTGAATACCATTTAAGTTAAATTAAACGCTATTATTCCATTTACACTTATCGTGTACGAGCACTCTTTTTTTACTTTCCTTTGGCAATTTCTGTTTTATCCAACGTTACACCAAGAAATCACAAAGTAATTGAGCTTTACTCGATGAACCAATGTCTCGACATTTGCCAGTGCAACTCTGGCGAACGTTTTAAGCGTTCAAAGATCCCTCGTTCCATGGCATTTCAGCGAAAGCTATCTGGTTGATAAAACACGATTATGTCTCGAGGTCGACCGCTCGAATTAACATAATTGTGCGAAAAATTCGTTTCCACCTCTGATCTTTTATCCATCTATCATGCCGCTGTTTCCAACGTCTACGATGAAAGTACACCGTGCGTTTTTGGTACGTTTTTAAAAAGAGAGAGCCGGAAAGATTCACGCGTGGACGAATATTCGTTCGTTACCTAAATAATACACCGACCATTGATTTTCTGTCAATGAACGCGTCCTCGCTCCAGAACGATATCGATGAACGTGATGGAAACAGATGGTTTGACAGCTACCCGTGTTCTCGATACCTATCTTCTCTTCGCTTTTCTGTCTCTCTCTCTCTTTTTTTTTTTAACTTTTTTGTTACGCCGAATAAATGGAACTGGCAATTTTGGGCCTTCGTGCGACGCAGCTTTACGCTACAACCTGTCAGATTGGAAAGTCTCTTTGGTTTCGTTTACTGGGGATGTCAAGGGACTGGTGTGTCGATTCTCCATATCGAATGACAGAATAGTAAAAACTCTTAGAAATAAAAAAAACGTAAAAGAAGAAGAATATTCATTTGAATTACTCAATATTGGAAACACGAACGTACACTTATTTATATTCAATGAATCAAAATGAAAGGTATATAAAAAAAATACACAATGCAAGAGAAACACATCTTTATACATACCTTTCAACTAGAATTAAAAAATTTCTTAATCAGTCCAGAGACTGGTCTGACGATTCTACACATTGCACGACAGAATATTAAAAATCCTTAGAAACGGAAGAAAAGAAAATTACAAAATAAAGACGATTAGAGAATGACCAAAGAAACCTAAACGAAAGGAAACAGACCTCTATACACATTTCTTAATCGGCGATTCAGCCCAACTCGGTAATTCTAACGTTAACACGAATCACTTCCACCATTTTCACCACTCAATGAAGCCCATCCGCGTTAATCAATGCTTCAGCCCAGCCACCAAACACCTAAACATCAAAGAACCCTCCCCAATATTCCACTCGCAGTGCAAACTCGCCTCCCAAAGTTTACAAGCCAAACTTGCTCCACTCCTAAATTACCTACATGCACCCCGGCGTGTTCCACGTGTCACACCCACACAACCATTCGTCCATGCAAGCGTTGCCGAGCAAGAAAACAAAATGTCAGGTAACACCCGGTCGACGTCCAACGATTTGTTGTTAACCTGTTACCTTCCTGTGCGGTTTACCCCTACCATGGACGTGGATCGCACGAAACGGTCGTCGGAAAGAGGAGAACGAAGGAAGGGATACAGGAGTAACGAAGGGTGGGGACGGAAACGGTGACCTTACACCTTCCCGACAGGTGCAACATCCTTCCGTCTCTGGTACCCTGTTCGCCCACGCTCGTGGAATTCACCTGAAAAGGAAATCTGAGGCTCCTTTACCTGCTCACGCGCATCATTCGTTCTTCGCGTCTTTCTCTCGCCGTCGATGTTGCCAGAAGGGAACGCGTTCCGAGAACATTGACGCGGTCGCGACACGCTCTGCTGCTTAACCAGCAGCTTCTTCTGGTCCTCTGGTACTCCTGACTCGTGGAAATCATCCAGACATTGCGTTGTCGAGGTTGAGTACAGGTATAAACTTTCTTCGCGACCCCATCGTACGATGTGGTCGTTGAGAGATAGCAGGTGTGGTGGAAAAATGTTGCTTGCCACGGGGATGACGAAGAGCAGCCATTGAAATTAGTTGGAGAGGTATTGATTGGATGTATTGTTGCAGAGGATGATGGATGTCTGATGTTACTTGTGTCTGGCGGTGGGGATGGAAGATTGAGTACTTGGAAGGAGAGAGAGAGGGAAAGTTCTACGAACGACTAATTCATGCACGGAGTAGGACTGAATNCGGAAAAAAAAGAAATTACAAAACAAAGATGATTAGAGAATGACCAAAGAAACCAAAACGAAAGGAAACAGACCTCTATACACATTTCTTAATCGGCGATTCAGCCCAACTCGGTAATTCTAACGTTAACACGAATCACTTCCACCATTTTCACCACTCAATGAAGCCCATCCGCGTTAATCAATGCTTCAGCCCAGCCACCAAACACCTAAACATCAAAGAACCCTCCCCAATATTCCACTCGCAGTGCAAACTCGCCTCCCAAAGTTTACAAGCCAAACTTGCTCCACTCCTAAATTACCTACATGCACCCCGGCGTGTTCCACGTGTCACACCCACACAACCATTCGTCCATGCAAGCGTTGCCGAGCAAGAAAACAAAATGTCAGGTAACACCCGGTCGACGTCCAACGATTTGTTGTTAACCTGTTACCTTCCTGTGCGGTTTACCCCTACCATGGACGTGGATCGCACGAAACGGTCGTCGGAAAGAGGAGAACGAAGGAAGGGATACAGGAGTAACGAAGGGTGGGGACGGAAACGGTGACCTTACACCTTCCCGACAGGTGCAACATCCTTCCGTCTCTGGTACCCTGTTCGCCCACGCTCGTGGAATTCACCTGAAAAGGAAATCTGAGGCTCCTTTACCTGCTCACGCGCATCATTCGTTCTTCGCGTCTTTCTCTCGCCGTCGATGTTGCCAGAAGGGAACGCGTTCCGAGAACATTGACGCGGTCGCGACACGCTCTGCTGCTTAACCAGCAGCTTCTTCTGGTCCTCTGGTACTCCTGACTCGTGGAAATCATCCAGACATTGCGTTGTCGAGGTTGAGTACAGGTATAAACTTTCTTCGCGACCCCATCGTACGATGTGGTCGTTGAGAGATAGCAGGTGTGGTGGAAAAATGTTGCTTGCCACGGGGATGACGAAGAGCAGCCATTGAAATTAGTTGGAGAGGTATTGATTGGATGTATTGTTGCAGAGGATGATGGATGTCTGATGTTACTTGTGTCTGGCGGTGGGGATGGAAGATTGAGTACTTGGAAGGAGAGAGAGAGGGAAAGTTCTACGAACGACTAATTCATGCACGGAGTAGGACTGAATCCACTTGGCGAAATTGTGAGTTGGTCCGGGTTAGGTTCGGGTTGCACGAGCAAAGCGAAATACTCGGTGGAGTGTGGATTATTTTGATCTTTGTTCATTAAAGGAGTGCGTCGCGCTTTGTGTCAATTCGTAGGTCGGAAGAAGATTAGAGATAAGATAAAATTGGAATAACAGAAACAGGGACATCGCGTTGGTTTATGTTTGTAATTTATTATCGCGTTAGTCTTGAACGTTATCTCTGCTGTCTAATTTAAAACAATTATCACGTTTGAAGACGGTATATACAAGCACGGTGAAACGCTATGCATTCCTGAATCATGATGAAACTTGTATACAGGGTGAACCGAGTATCGCGATTATTTTAAATAAATCTGTTTTTCCAGGTAATTGTGAGATATCTTTATTTCTATAAATATTTTAGCCTATATTAAGACCGATTCGACGAATATCGCAAAGTATCTTTTTTCCTATTAGAATTAAAGACCACGTTAAATATATTTTGAATTTGCGTAAGTTCGAAATAAAAAATTTGCGACATTGTTTTTTCTTCAGCTTATACGAAGCCACATTTTGAATATTTCTCTTTCACATATAATAGTAAAAAAATATATATTTTTTATTATGCTCATTGAATTTGTTTCAATAACCGCTAATTCATAGCTAAAAAAAAACAATGACTAGATCGATCAACAATATTATTACTTAAAGCGATCGCGATACGCGGTTCACCCTGTATGCATGTATGCTTGAAGAAACATTGTGATTTCGTTAACGACATTGGAGGGGAATTGTGGAGGGAGAAGGTACAAGTAGAACCTTTGAAGGTAAAGGTGGGAGGTGTGGGCGTTGGGCCAGGTAAAAGGCTGCACCTCTGATTCCCAGGCGAACAGCAGATCGAGGAATCAGCTCGAATGCAGGCGCAGGTTGCACCGTTATATCGATACCGAAAGCAGACGCGTGCAATGCCGCTTTCCGACCGATATTGTCCATCATTCATCTAAATTATCGATATAAACCCTGAAATGGATGGTGCGCTTCGATCTACGATCTTGATGGAGTCGCGTCTCTCATATTGTAGTCACCTCACTTAATACATCTTGTTTGTTGGTCTCCGGTAGTTCATCCACATAGTTTCCGAGTACATAACGATCCAATGTTTCCTCGTCGATTTTAATTACACACTATCATTTCAATGCACTACTTATTTTGACCTTTTTATTCAGAGCTAAGGATTGTTACGTGGATTAAAATTTTTCTTATCCCTTATGAAAGAGTAGGAAGATACATTCGTTTCTATTAAATTAAAAAGAAAAAAAAAAAAAAAATAGAAGGTTCGAATCATCTATACGATATTCAATACAGGTGTGTTTATATCGTACTTTCATTACTGTTTACTCCTACCAGACGTTTCGTTGATACAACACAAATAACTCTCTAAACACGAAGCATTCCTTTATCGTCCTTTAAACAAGTACCAAATAAGTATTTCTATACCTTATAAAAATTGTCACCTCTCCTTTCAATCATTAGCGTATTTATCATTCCCAAAATCACTTCAAAAACCTCAACAACCTCTTTCTCCAAGCATCGACGAACCACCCCAACGTCTTACTTCCCAACAACCTTTGTCGCCACAGCTTCGCATCAAACCCTGGGCACCCCTTCATCAATCATTCCCATCCTCGTCACCTTACGCACGGCCTGTCTGTCCAACCACCGACATAATTTTCAACCAATACCCAAGTTCCAATTTTCACGAGTTTCGTATCGTTCTGAACGCGGCCAGTCATTCGACATCGATTAATATTCATTCGGCGAGGTCGGTTCCTACCGGACGCCTGCGTAATAATCTCAAAGGGTTGGTTTCGGTGTCAGACACGCTCACGCAGGTGCAAAACGCAGCACGTTGTCGCGATCGACGTGCGCAGAGTCGCTGGTTATTGGTATCGCGTTAACAGGCGTGCAGAAACGCTTCGAAGCTCTTTTCTACGAGACACGGAACAGACACGAACCGCCAGTTCCATCCAACTTTCCTTCTCCGCGCGACCATCGTCCCAGGCGATCCAAGAGTCCAGCCTGGAGGACGAATCGGGTCGTTGATCCTGCTGGTCGAGTAATTGCGACAAAGACAAGCCGCTCGTGACCGATTAATTATCACCCAGAAAGGTGGACTGGTGGCGATCGATGATCAAGGCACCATCGAAGCTTGGAGGTGTGTCTGCCTTCGTGCACCTTTCTTTGGAGACTGTCGGTTGTTTTCAAGGAATTTTTCGTGGATAGATTGGGTTAGGTTCGGGTTAGGTTTGGGATTCGGTTCGAGATTCGAGGAAACTTTGGAACGAGAGCTCGTGGCTGACCTTTGTTGGCTGTATCTACTAGATTTAGCGGAGATTTAGGAATGGTGGATCTGGAGTTTGTGCAGGGGAATAAATTGTATATTCTCTTTCGGTAGTTTTGTACGGAGCGTTGATGGATGCTTGGATTCGGTTTTTCGAGGGTTATCCCGTGAACTGTGGAAATTAAGGTATGCTGGAATTCGGAATATTGTCTGGGAGGAACTTTAAAGATCACGAATTATTAAGAGAATTTATTACACTTCAATAGGAATGACTGAGAATATGAGACTTAAACCTTTACACTCCTGTGTCGACCTAGGCTCGACGTTCCACTTTACTCCGTTCCTTTCTGTTTTAGAACCATATTCTTTTATATTGGAATTAAATTTTATAGGGATTTATCAATGTGGATATGTTACCGATTATAAAAATATGATAGTTAAGGCAAATTCTGTACTGCGTTTGAAAATAGTTTATCAAACACGACCCAGTTGAGGTAAAATATTGAGTATGAATAAAAGCGCAGAGGGGTAATAGGTACAGTGGAATTTAAAAATATATGCAACTGTAATATTCGCGGATATTTAATCACAATATTTTGATTTCAACTGAACCTCGTTTGCAATATATAAAACTTTAACATTCGTAAGTTTGGCATCGTTGATTGGTTCCAAAGCTTGTGTCGTCGAATATTTTCCATGAACGACATTATATCAACCGACCAAGTTTTCTTGATGAGAATTACCAAATATTTCTGGCGAAACCAATTCAATGGTATCCAATACGCGTGTTTGGTGTATGAAAATTTATCGTTTCGCCGGTGTAGAGTTTCCTTAGTACGGATTACGTCAAACAGTGTGTCGTTAAACAGTTGCAACGTTTCCTTTGGTGTGTTGGTCGGTCGTGCGATGACGGAACGAGGTTGCGGTAGCGTGCAACACCCAACGCATAAGAGGATACCATGAGAACGAGAAAGTGATCCATGTTGAGCAAAAACCCTGACATTCCACGAGCGCTCACACGAGCTGGAAGGTTCTCACTGCGGAGTCATCGATTATTCGCTGGAACATTAGATAAAGTTGCATAAGAAATGTTCCAATGGTTTCCATGCAAACGAAATTTCCACTGTATCCGGTTCTGGAAAATTGGTATAAATACGTAGAATCATTTAGTTTAAATTATGCGCCAACTATTTATATTTCTTTTTAAATAGAGGAATTATTTTTAAAGATAAAACTGAAGTAGTATTGGCTCGATGTGGTATGATTTATTCTAAAGTCGTAAAATCGTAACTACTGTCTTCTAGTATTAAGAGTATGATTTCAACTAATAATAAATTAGCTAAAAACTGACGTAGAAGTTTGTGACACTTGTATACTCCATTAAAAAAAAAAAAAAAATTAATTAAACTATAGACATGCTAAATAGAGATGAATTAAAACAAGGTCTCTAACCTTAAATAGTGAGATTGAATCTGAGGTACTCAACGACATTCTCAAAAAGATGCTTATTTGGGACAATGTTTTATTATTATTTGTATGAATACATCTATCAAAAATATTAAAATCCTTCTGCTCCAAAAAGAATCGAAAAAATTTAATGTTCGAGTAGAAAATAATTGAACCATATCGGATTCTACCTCGTCAGTTTTGGGTTAACGCTCTATTGGAACACACTAGAAAATATCGAACCGAAACACGCTGAATCAGCTCGGGCAAGAGTGTTTTCCATCGAATTTCACTTTTCGTGCGCACCGCAACGGGGTCAACGAGACGTACATAACTCGACTTAATCGCAGCAAATTTAATTGCCAGCTCTCCACGATCTTAATATCAAGATCCAGTTACAGGTTAGCAACGAGGCAAAACCTATCTCGAGTTCTCGTTCGATTTCTAATCACGCGTTTCATCGACTGAGAGGCAACAAAAGCATCCCCCTGGCCACCTAACCGTGACGTTTAATTAAATTCCGCTAGCCGGAAGCCCGATTGTAATCCCGGACTAATGTACGTACGGTCTGCTTATGCTTACCATAAAGCTACCCCTGGAGAAATCCCGGTCCAGGTAAGCTCCCGGGACAGGTGTATCGATCAGCCGGTTAATTAAATGCCTGGTGGCCTGTCCCTGTGGATGCTCCAGGAATTGTCTAAAGCCCTGTTACTCTCAACCGGTAGCTTGCCTCCGCGGTTTCCAGCGCGAGCCAAAACTCTCGAGACGAGAGCGGAATCGGTATTTTCATCGATCAACAGGTGGCTTTTAGCCAGACACTCGTCGGCCATCGTTTCTAACGAAGGATCTTTACGAACTCGTGTTCCCGAACGTTTTCAAGAACCCGGCAACTTTTTTTTTTCCTCCTTCAATTTTTGTCCCATTTACTTTAGGTTTCACTTAGGATTATATTTTTAGCGATGTGATTTTCTTCGTGTAACTTATACCTTGTTGTTTTAGGTCTGTGTAATTTTCCAAGGTGTTTCGATTTTTAGAAAGGTTTTCATAGGATTTCGAGTCTCGCGTTGGTATGTTTGTGCTTGTATGAAAGTTTACCGCATACTTTTTGACAAACGCAGAGAAAGTAGATAGAACGAAAGAAAACGAGTTTTAGAAATTTTAACACAATGGTATTATATTGATATAAAGACACGGTTTGGTACAGACTCGAATGCGATACAAAGATTAAATGGGTATGTTATATAGATCCATGCGTGATACTAGAGTTAACTAAGAATTCTCACGTTTCCATTCATTTAGGAAATGTTATCCCGTTTAAAGTAAATTGCAACAGGAAATCACAACTTCTTGAATGAAAATAGCCTCCGCGTGGAACGACTACTCGTACCAACCGAGAAAGGGATCAAGGAACTTTTACGCGTAATTCATTTTGCAGGTCGGGAGTTTTTATAATGGAAAACAGTAGGCCGACTGGATTACGCGTCTCCGTGCTCGTGGCGCGTAAAGCAAAACTTAATTGTTGTTGTGGAAGAGCGGTTAATTGTTTCGAGGTATGCCTCGCATGAAAACCACGCTCGAATATAATTGTTTCCGTGCACGTTTCGTATGAAAGACACCCGTTGCTGCTTGTTGGAAGCCAGTTACCTCGAAACTATTTCCCAGCTGCCTTGCTAATTCACTTTTCGAACTGGCTTTACGTTCGTTTACGCCGATTAAAATTTCACCGTCTCAACGAAATTGCTTGCACGCAGAACGGATTTGAATCGGTCGCGCGAGAAAACGCGCCAACGCTGGCTCGTACCTTGTGAGCACTTTTTAATGGGCTAGGCTGACTTTTCTTTTGTATGCTAATCGTAACACGCTACGAAATTCGTTCGCCTTGTTCTCTGGGAATGTTGAAACGTTTGTTTGTCAGAGAGCGATCGTTCAACGCTTCTGGAAATTGTAATGATTTTTTTCTCGGTGTGTTTTAAAACGTTTGAAATTTTATGATACATTTTTTCCCATCGAATGTCAGAAGCGCAGCGATGTGCAATATAAATATTTTATACTTGTGCATGGTAAATGAACAGAATTTTAAGCGAAACATTTTATTTCCTAGTTTTTTCTTTTTCTTTTTTTTTTTTTTTAACAGCATAGCTATACTTAAAATCAATGATAAATAAGTTTCAAATTCGATCAACGTGTGTTGGCCATCGCGACACATTTCTATTCCATAGATCTGCCATCTAGACAACCTATTTATAATTTACGATACTACAGTAATATCGTTTCCATATTGCCATAATGTAAATCGATAGCGTAGAGTAACAAAATATATTTGATATATCGTCGAAGTGTACAGTTGCTCGAGTTAATAAATTCTGAAATTTTCTCGATATCTCAAAGGCTAATGGTTCCTGCTACGGAACAGTTTTCCACGTGTCCCTAAACTTTACAAATAGCTGCTACCATAATACGACTCGAAGTTAGCAACGGGATATTAACCAGGGATCGTTCGAAGCATAATGAAATTTCAAATTTGATCCAGATTAATCCAAAGCCACGGTGGCACGGCAGCTTTAATCCATTAGCCTATCTCCTTTTGCAAAATGTTAATAACGCAGGTTGTCACAGATTTAATATCCGGTTTCTATCAGAGGAGCCCGCCTCTTGCAAGTTTCACGATCAGAAATCGAACGAACGTTTTAGCGAGTAATTATTCGTTCGATTGATTGACACAAGCCGAATAATTGGATGTAATTCAATTAAAGTTCATCGAGGGGGACCAATTATCAAAACTTGGACGGGAAGTCATGCGGGCATCGCTGAAACGATTATCCGGACTTCCAAGTTGTCTGAATAGGGTTCGTGCGGTAAAACAATTAAAACAGACTGTTCGTATCAATTTTTTGAAACATTTCCAGATATCGGTATAAGTCGGCGTAAGAATACTTGAAATTTTTCGTTGAAATAAAAATATCTAAGATTTAAATGGCCGATGCAATATTCTCGAGTATCAACGATTCGATTTGTAACAAGAAAAGCGGAACGTTTGCCGATACTCTCAGACGGTAAATATTTGTTCAAGATTCACGTATCGATGTCAATTTTATTTATACAAATACACCAGTTTCATCCGCACGGCTGAAATCAAAGTTTACCGTTACGGGTGCCATTTATAACAATCATCTCTCGCAAATTTCCCCTTCGAATCCTCCTTTAAACTTCACACGGAACAATCGGCGAGCTAAATACGAAGGAAAAGAATTCTTCGTTCGAAACGGATGAAAACTCGCATATCCGAGGAATCGAAAGCACGTTTTCACCTGGATAGCTGGAACACGGGAGCTTCGTTCGGCTGGTTACGCTTGCCAAGGAAAGCAACGATCGTTGCGCGTTTCCTGTCGAGAGAACACGCGTCAACCGTAACGTCAGCGGTAGAGAACAAAAATATATGTACGGGGGTCCTCGTACATCGGCTATTACCTTCTCTACCCGGCTGTCACGTTTGAATCTTGCCACGTCGAGGAGCTCTAGCCGCGTTCGCGGTCTATTTATGAAGGAAAACAGAAAATGGATAAAATATCGGGCTTGCTCGACCACGTCGTAGCCATTTCTGCTACTTTTTGCGTTCGCCTCGCTCCGCTGGCTTCCACCTTTTCAACCCCTTTTTCCATTATCCCATCCCTTCGTTCTCGTGGGTGTCTTAAGTACATGTCGATGCGACCTCTTTCAGGGGATCTACTATCAGGCATCTGGAACAAATAAGGAATATCGTCCGGAAGGACGTGGCAGGGAGGGTGAGGAGGGTCGCGAGCTAAGGATACCCTTCGTTCGACTCAACCTTTAGCGTCGATCCTCCTACCACCGACCCTCCGAGGTATAGCAATCTCATCTCCGGGTCGCTCGGTAAATAAAGGAGCAGGTTGTCCTGTAAATATGAACACGTATTGCTGTAGGAATTTCTTCTTTGTCCCTGGTTGCTGTTTGAACGTTCTGACCGATTTCTTGGGTCTTTGGTTGAAAGAGGTGTAGCGTTCGTTTAATCAATCCAGGGATTGCGTGGTTTGAATCTCTATGAGGGGAAAGGAGTGGGAGATGGGTCTTTTGGAAAGGAAGACCATCGAGGAATAATATTGTAGGAGTCGAGGAAGAAACGGGGAAATAGGAGGTTTGTATACGTTACCATGATTGTTTCTTTAATTTTTCGATGTTATGCTTTTTTTCAATGGATATGGAAGTTGTGGTACCGCAGTGTTGTGAGTTACATGTCCTGTTTTTGTAGTCAGCAATTTAAGCTTTTTTTTAAGTTTGAAACTCTCGTAATTAATTTTGAAAAGACAATTGGGGTTATATTTCTGATCCGATAGCTTTCTCCATTTTCTGTTCCTCTTTTATCAAAAATCGTAAGAGCAACAAAAATCGGCTGATCGTACTTTTTCCCTGTGGTCTTCAATTAATAACTTATGTATGTCTGGAAATTAAATGGTAATTAGTGGTGGCAATTAGAAGTGGAAGAGTTAATTTTTTTTTTAGAGAAGGGAAGAGTTCGAGGTTAGACGATTGAGTTGTGGAAGTCACTGTGTATTTACGCGTGTAACGCCGTATCCTCTTCAGAGCGAGTAATCTGTGGCAAGTGGAAGTCTTTGCCAACAGAGTCTTCAAGAAAGTCAGGGACGAGGATACGGTTGAGAGGGGTTGTTAGAAATAGTTTCTATTCAGACAGCTACTTAATCTGTTACTTTCCTAGCAAAAATAATAGTATCCAAATTAAGAACAACCAAGAACGACTGATAACCTACTGTTTTTAAAATGGTTCTTCGAAGCATAAATCTAGAGATAAACCAAAACACTTATTTAATAAACCATGGACCAATTCGCGTGAAAAATCTATGGCCGGTCTTTATCGAAGAACATTATCATTCAAACGGCAAGTTAAAGCGACACAGTTATCGAGCAAACGAGAATAGTAGGCGACACGAGACAAGAATCGCTATTCCTTCTTAATTTCGATCCAAGGACCGGGTTAACCCCGTGGCACGGTGTATAGCCGCACGTAACGATAACGCGATTAAAGTAACAGAATACGTGTCGTGGTCGGAATTTCTCATTCGTTCCGCGTTCCTCGCCGCGCAGCGTTCGTTTCCTTTATCAGCGGAACGCCGGTTGCTTTATTGCTTCTCGCGTGCGCGACGCCAGACCACAATAGAACGACGAGGCACTGGGATGGCGACGATAGCAATAAGAGCGGCGAAGTAATATTAAGACTCGAAACATACTGTGGAAAACGAAACGGCGCAACGTTCAGGTGCTTCATCTTGGTGATTCCGGTCCGGGGACGGGTTAAACTTTCATCTTCTTCCGGCTTTATTCTCCCCCTCCTCTGTTCACCCCGTCCTCTTTAATTTTCGCCTCCGCTCGTTGGAGGACGAGGTGAAATGAGAGTTGCTGAGGCCGCCATTAATAACCTTTGGTATCGTTGCTAGCCCTGAAAACTTATTTCTGTTCCATCGTGACCTTACGATATCTTTTTTCTCAGCAATTTTCTTATTATTTTTTTATTACTTTTTTTTTACTTTTTTTGTCTTTTTTTGCTAGAAAATTGCGGTAGACGAACGGCTGAAGCAGGCCATGTGCATTTCGTCAAGGCACTTCCCCACTTAAGGGAAATTCCTTGGGACCTAGGGCAATAAAACTAAGGCAGGCATTATTGTAGTCGCCTTCAGCGCGAACGCACGTACAATTAAACGCAGTATTAAAAACGCCTACAGTCTTATTCCTGACGTACCGCTCGAATCCTGACTCCACCTTACATTATTTTTGTTTTTGTTTCGTTTTTTTTTCGTCTGCTCTGTTGATTCGTATTTCGATTTTTCTTAACGACTGGTTTCTTTCGACGCGATTTCGGCAATCGCGATTGTAAAAAAAAAGCGTAAGCGGATAAATCGTTGAGGAGACCGTGTCAGAAAATTCAGAGGCAATTCGGACCGAGCCTTTCGAATTGCTTTCATTATTCAACTCATCGTTCGCGGCGAAACGAGACGACACTGACGAAGGGCTGCGGAGAAGGTTTGCTTGCCCGATACTTCTGGCGGAAAGCTGATCGTGATTTCTTGGGTTTTCATTCGGTCGCGGTTTCCTAGCGCGAGGCAAGTAATTTCCCTCGAGTTCCATTTCGTCTTGGCTCTGGATTCGCGCTGCAAGATTGCGGAGTTCGCTTGGAGTTTGGTCGATGTTTCAAAGCACAAATTAATATACCAAATGCTATCCTTTCCCCGCCTCGAACGAATGGGAATTGTACGTTTGTTCCGAGTAATTCTCGAATCGAATAAACTGTGCGATTGTTTGTTTCGTTCCGATAAGAGTAGTTTGCAGTATTGTTTTCCTTCGTCGATTTAATAACTTATTTTTATTTTTGCATCTGCTGGATATTAATTTGAATTTAGTAATTCAGTTGATTAAACGATTGTATAAACTGGTTACGTGATTGATACTAAAATAGACAGGCATGGAACGAAGATGAAGGCTAATCTGTCGTTGAAACGTGTCTGAGACATTTTGCAAAGAGATTATCACACTGGTTGAGACTAACGTGACCCGAATACTTCTACAAGTATAATACAATTAACAAAGTTTACGAAAGTGTAGCCGCCAAAGGCTGAAACTTTCTAAAATGATTGCATTAGTCAGAGGAGCGTAAACATAATTCTAAATGCTGGCTAAAGGGAACAGCACGTTAGAACAATAATTTGCATCCTAATTATTGAGAATTAGCATATCGTGGAAATACCTTCCTGTTTTTTGACAAACTTCAATCGAAATATAATATTAGTTCTAAATATTTCATGTAATAAGCGACGTTTATTACTCTTTCAATGTGGATTCAATTTCAATCCATTTATTATTTCTAAATTTAAATGGACATTATCGAATGGTTGCAATAAAAGTAATTTTTTGTTACGTACCATACTCGAACAAAAAAAATTGTTTCAAATAAGAATATAGACAAATAAAAAAATAAAAAAATAAAAAAAGAATAAAAGGAATACATAAAAAGATCCAGATTCATAAAAAAAAAAAAAAAAAAATAAAAAGTTGGAAAGCATAAAAAGGTATTTAATTTTATAACGAACTTTTTAATCCACGCTTTCTTCGCTCGAACTTAGATCTATGTTTCCTTTCTAAACGAAACATCTTTGGCGTCGGATTTCTATAAATACTCGACCATTGGCAAAAAGCGTTCGCAGATCCTCGATTCTCGAGCCCGATGACGCCGCTCGAACGGTCCCTGGATCAACAACGATCGCTTTGTATAAATATCATTTACAAAGTTGAGAAAGTTTGGCCCGGAAGTGAACTTCTGGCCAGCGAATAGAGCCGCCGGTTTAATCTCTGGAGAGCTACTTAGCGAGGAAGTTTGTTCGATCAGCGGCCTTTCTTGCGGAAACCATGGCCTGGCCCCTTCTTGCCTTGCCGGTTCCGTGACGAACAGCCCTAATTATCACTCGGTCGGATGTGGCCGGAACGCTGCCGGAAATTCCCTCGCAAATCCTTCTATTCTCGTCAGGGCTTCAGCTCATTTTTCCTCCGGCTCCAACAGGAGCACGAGGAGCCCATGCAACGCTCCCAATGTTTTTCCGCCTTCGTCTTCCCTTAACGGCAAACGTCTTCCTCTTTCTCGAGGACATTTGAGAAATGAACGTACATCTCGCGCGTGCAAAAAGCACCGTCCGTTCTCGCTTCGGTAATCCCGAGATTTCTGACTTAACGGAGGAAACACTGAGCACAGAGGGATGTTGACCAGGCCTTTGGAAGTAGTTTCCTTTACCTTTTTATAGAAAATTTTTTAATCCAACGATATTCTGCGATCTCGATTCGGATAGGTAACGTGGAACCATCGGAGATTTCACAGAAACTTTGAATATTCTAAACGTGATACACAGTGATATTAACAAAAGTAAAATTTGTAATGAAACCTGTATCTTATTTATTATATACCTATTATAGCCGCAATATAAAATTTTCTCGTTTCTTATACCTAATAAATCCCCAGCGTGCGACAAATCGGACACACTACCGCGGAATCAATTTTCTCCACCGAAGGATCCTTTCGTCCCTCCTATTTAAACGTTCTTTCGTCAGGAAGAGACTCATAACGCAACGTTAGCCGGAACGCGAAATGGGAAGCAGCGTATAGGTGGTATATCTGCGTATCGATCGGCCCCGAAATCGAAATGCATCCTGTTTGCCTTCACGGCGCCGATATCTCCGCTTTATTCGCGCACCGGATCAAGGTCCGCCATAGAGGACGCCGAGCCGTCCCCGATGAAAAGGGCTAGGGAATATTTTAGATCCGGCTAACCGTGAAACGAGATACGTGCAAGTAGCCTGGGCTCACGCCTGGCCAGCTTCGCTCCGTGATCGATGAAACGAACGAAGGATCCTCGAAGGTGCTGTTCCGCTTCGAGTGTGCACCCGTCGTCTCGAGATCCAGAGACGCTTGGTCTACGAACCGTTACATACGTGTGTTTGAGAAACACGCGCGGACGCTCGAGAATCCTCTTCTCCCTGAGGACAGTGAGCTTCCAGAGGCGGACCGTGTTTTTCCTTTGGGAAAAATAGAAACTTTCACGCTACTCGTTGGAGGATTTGCAGGAATAGCCAGGGAAAAGGAAAGGGATAAGCCTGGGCGAGAAATATAGGCTACGGTGACGGAGTCGTCTATTCTTTGGAGGCGATCAAAGCCCGGCTCGTTCACTCGCGAAATAAGCGCGAGCGGAGCGTGACGGATATAGCGCACACGACACTGTCTACCCTCAGTTTATCGGGATCATTTTATGGGTTTGAGCTTCTCGTCCTTCGTCTGGTTTCATTTTTAGAGATATTGGTTTGGGTAGCGGAGTCAGTTTGTCCCGGCATTGGTGTGGTTGTACGAAGTGTTTGCTCGAGAGAATAGCAGGAACTTTGGATAATCTGTAATTTTTTTTTTTATGTTAACATCAGAGTACTAAATTAAGTATTAAACTATTCTGAGTTTCAGACGTAAACTATTTATTAATAGAATCAATTTTAGCGTCGAGCGAACAAACTAAAAATTTCATGTTCTAATGGATAGAGATTTTCTACAGATTCAGAGTCAGTTAATCGTTCCACGAATATACGGAATATTTAAAAAAGTGTTTCCACAGATCCGGAGTGAATCGTTCCACGAATATACCGGATATTTAAAAAATTGTTTCAACGAATCATCTCGAAATTTATGTAATATACACGATACTGGAAAACTATTTCATGGAACTGTACATATTACGATTTCCACCATCCTCTACACCCTATATGCCATTCAAACCGCAACAATTCTTGCCAAATCCGTACAAATCCCTGCCACTAAACAGAGCGATCGAATCCCCTGTCCACAAAGGAAAAGAGCACGTATCCTCATTGGACATTTATACGGAAATCTCTCGATACAAGTGACCACAAATATTTATATAAGTAGGTGGATCGAGCAGCGACCGGACAAAGGCGAAAGTTTGCCCGATGCACTCGACGATTCTCAAAGGAATTGCGCACGTAAATGCCACGGATGATCACGAACGAAGAATCCGGCAGCTGGTCGATTTAGCCGTACCGTGCCAGAGGGAAGAGCTCGATACTATACTGTATCCGTTGGTCGTAGGTGGAATAGGAACGGGATATTATGAAATATTTCTTTGAGGATTTCGAAGCACGACGCGGATGGTGGTAGCGTTTCGTTCAGAGGATCGGCGAGCTCTGCGTATACGGCATTCAAGACCTTTGCACCAGCTTCCATGAATATGTTCCGGTGCAAAGCAGGAAGTTCCTTCCGCGCGACGAAGGCTCTTTATCCGCGAAATTAACGAGATTCTGGCTGGCACTGGCACGTTTCTGCGATTCCACCAACAGGAAAATCTGCCATCCGATTCGTGGAAAATTTTGAGAGCGACGCTGGACCGACGAGCGTGGCAAATTGTTATCGGTGTCGCGTAATCGGTCGAATAACGCGCTGAAAATTTTCACGAATCTTGGTACGATTTTTCTACAGTGAAATATGATGTGGGTTGAACTGCATTTTTGAATATTCTACTTTAGTTACGTAGATACTGGTCTTTGTGTATTTTTCTGACATTTTTTTCCCTGTTTTCTTTTTTTTTTAATTTTTTTTTTTGGAAGTTGTATCGATCGGAAAGGTGGCATCTTTACTTTTATATCAGCTGATACTTTTGTAATTTATAAGATTGCTAGACTAATGCGTGAAAACCATCGTATTTACGAACAATTATATACTATTAGGTTATCCTTTTTCTTTGCTTTTCATCATCTTTTCCCATCTGTTAAATTATTTGATGGTATATTTAAAAGAAAATGGTGAAAGATTTTAATTTTTTCCAAGGTCGTCTCTGCTGTGTTAGGTAAAAACATCCCAAATTTTATGAAGAAAAAATTCAGAAACTATTTGAGAGATAAGAAAAAATCATAGAAAACAATGGTCGATGCGGTCATAACTAAACATAAACGCGGTGAAAATTACCGTTAAGAAACAACGTTATTTATAACTACCCATCAGAGGGAATTCAAAACCTCGAAACTTCGAACCCGATCAAAAATTCCTCGAATTCCTCGAGCAATGACAAATACCTCCAAACTATTAAACGTCCAGCTAATGTCCGCCCATCGAGCGCCACTGCATTTCCGTTTGACAAGGGTCCAACCCTCGGTTCACGAGTTCTCCGATGCAATTGTCCAGCGAGATCCTCATTAATCAGTTTAAACGATCGAACTTGAGGCTATCTAAGACGCCAGCCTGCCACTTTACACCCTCGTCCTCGCGTGTAACGTTTGCCACGAGCGCACACATACCTACCGGACACGTCGCGATAGGGCACAAGCTCTGCATTAATGAGCGGCCAATCGAGACCTGTAATTGGCGGACAGCATCTCATCGAATCGGCTCGCTTTTGATTCGTGACAGACCCGTGCGCCACAGGGCCACACTCGAACGCTCGACAGTTGTCAATGACGTGAAAGCATTATGGCGATCGATTACTGTACGCCGGTATCGTCGATGAGCACCGTCCATTTCGTATACGGCCTGTTAATACTAACATCTGTTCGCGGCGATCCGATCGGCCGTAGCCACCGAACGCAAATTGTTGGACGCTTTTGTTTGCTGGTAGCGCAGAACCGGTATCCACGACACTGTCGTGGCTCGGATAATAGCTGTCGCGAGTCCTCGAGCATTGTCCCGTTGTCGAAAGTGATCCACGATCGACGTCACCACGAAATAGACCCGTGTATCGTGATTGATACGCGAAGGATTGGAAAAGTTTTCGCGCAACGAGCCTCTCCGTTGCGTCTCGCGCGGTTTTTAATTCAGTTTGTAAATTCGACGCTCAACCGCGACGAAACCGACACTCGAGGGGAGCACATTTTTTTAAAAGCGCTGAATTTTGAACAGAAGGAGTTGAAAAATGAGAAGGGTTTTTTAACGAGTCGTTTTTACGCTCGTTTAGCACCGGATGTCTGTACCTTTTTTTTTTCTTTTTTTTCTTTTTTATAATAGTCTGCAGTTGATGGTTGGATTTTTATCATAGCCTGCGTGACTGGAGCTCTTTTTACGTAAAAAGGCGACAGAGATTTCGATGAATAAAAAGTTCGTTAAAAAACATCTTTCTCGCCGTGCAATTAAAAATTGTTTCGGGAGTTTTGTATCAATTCGTAATTTTAAGCAATTGGTAGTCGTAAGAGTTACGTGTCGAGGTTGAGGAAATTTTGTGATTCTATTTCGTCGCGTCAGCTGTTGGACAATCGTAGAGACCAGAGAATTGTTGCGGTTTCTTAACGCTTTCAACACATTGTGACTAATTTATGCGTGTTCTTGCAGGTCGAAATGAGAAGGTGTGGCTTTGTCGTGTGGTTGGTCCTCGCCTCCCTCACAAGCGACGCCTTGCAACAGTACAGGGAAAAGAACATAAGTGAGTGATAGCATCTTATTACCTTATCCAATTAAGCGACACGATTCTGTGTAGAACCGTAACATAAATCAGTCGAACTGGAAAATAAGTAATTATGGAAGGTTAAGAGACACGAAGTAGTATTTTTAAGTAAAAAGGGAAACGAAATGTTCGGTGCGATAGGAAAAATACGGTGAAATTCGTATTTCTGGTGGATAGTTCGTTTCGAACAGCTTCAATTTCGCTCACGAACGGTTCCACGACATTACGAAAGATGCAGAGTCCCAACATTTTCTGCTTCTCGGTCGGTGAAACGGTTCTCTACGGGATTAAATCCCTGGAGACGACACGAAGTTAATTAGAACCACGTGTCTCTTCGCCAATAAGAGTTACAACGTTTCCACCGTGTCGTCCTCCGTGCTCGCCGAAGATGCTTCTTACGGTGGGTCGTTACCAAAAATTAGGTTAGATCGGGATCGCGGAATTCAATTGTTAATCTAGTTAGTCAGCACCGTTTCCAATCTTTCGTCGCTCGGGCAATCAACTTCCGACGAACGAGCTTGTCGTCGATATTTATCTAGGGGTTGGTTCAGTTTTTTAATTTAAACTTACATTCAATTACCGTGGATTTTCGAAGGATACTTCGTTGCACCAACTATTCGTTATTCATTCATTATTCCAGATCGTGAAAATATGTTTCAATAAACTGCGAAATTAAATTAGAATAATAATTCTGGAACCCTTCCGAATTCCCTTTCTTCAAAATTCTGAATTCATACTCTCGAATATAACTGTTCTTAAAAAATAATGAAAAAAAATTCTTCCCGACGAAACAAGATGAGAAAAAGTAGCCCTAAAACTTAAAATAGTATCGAACCACCTTGCACAATATTTTTACCCTTCGTAAACCTTGTAACCCTTGTAACTTCAAAGCCATCGAGAAAGACTCGAGAAGGAGATAGCGCATCCCCGTCGGCGTGCCATAAATATTTCTTTCCTCTAAATTCAACCAAAACGAACGTTCCGAAGTAACTCGTGAAAAACACTGGAGCTCCGTACTTGCCGATCACAACGGGCTACCACGAACTTATCCTTTCTCGACCGCTCAACCGGGGTATATAAATGAATTTACAACCGGCGTACGATCGACGAGCGAAGTTTGGTCATGAAATTTTCGTGTGTCGATGGTCCACGATAAGACCCGGGTACGACGTACGTACATCCACGCGTACATCCACACGTACATCCATATGTACATCCACACGTGCATCCACACGTGCACGCGTACACTCGTACGTGTATGGAGAAAGAGAGAAAGAGGGTACGCGCATATGGGACGTACACGAACGAGATTCTCTATCCGCTCGATAAACTCGACGCATCGAAATCGAAGGGTGAGAGGGGGCTTCGGAATTCACTCGGTGGAACTCAAAAGCCGGACGAATACCCGGTGATATTGGGAGCAGATTGGAAGCCAAGAATCCGCCGCGAGATTGAAAAGTTCACTCCCGTTTCCCGTGGTGGCTTTTACCGCGGACAAGACGGCTGGATAGTAAAAAGGGCAAATTAAGTGCGCCCACGTAAGTGGAAAAACCAGCCCGACGCCCTCAAAGCGAGCCTCGATTTTTCCCTCCCTTTATTTTCGCTCTTCTCTTCTATTTTGGGTCTCTCTCTCTCTCTTCTTTTTTTTTTTTATTTTTTTTACTTTCTAAATATTGGGCTGGGATGACGCGACGCGATTTTAGGGATAGCGATGGATTATTCTCTTTTCTCCTTTTTTCGTCGCGGGTTGGACATCAAAGTGAGGAAGGGCTATGGTTGTGGATATGGGAACTCGTAGTTTCGATGAAAATCTGTGGAAATGTGCGAGGTATTAGCTTCTTCAAAAGTAGCAGACTACCCTTTGAAAGCTTTAGATGAATTATTACATATGATCTAAATCTGGCTGTTGGGAGAAATGGAGAAATGGAGAAATGTTATTTTTAATCTGATACTTTATAAGATAATGAAAATACAAGTTGCTGACATATTAGTAATTTAATTAAAAAATTAATGTAGTTAAAATTTGATAGTCTACGCGATAAATAGATGATAAATTCTTCTTTAACCACTGATGTATCCAATAGTCTGATATTATTTATGGAATAAGGTAGGAATACGAAAAGAAAAATTTTTCATCTTTCCGATATGTTCTCGAAGTCAAAGATTTATATATAATGAAGCTCGTAAGTATATTTTCTGTTTAGAAAATTTTTATCGAAGTAGGAACAACAAATGCTTCAAGAAAATGAAGAACAAATATATTTCTATTGGAAAAAAAATATTTTCTTCTTTAATATTAGCCAGCTTGTTTCACAAAAGTGGTCGCTTAATCGATATTCTATAGACAGGAATCGAAAGTGGTGTTTTCAATTAAAATAGACTGTGTTTGATGAAAATTGTCGTGATTTGGTCGGACGAATGCGCAAGAGTGATCCTTTGGAGGATCGGTCTGTTTATTTACAAAGCAGCGCAACCGCATAATCCTTCCATTGAAATGAAAATCCGCGCGGAAGCGACCAACGTCTTTTGTATTCTGGCCAGACACGGAATAATTGCATTACTTTTAATGCCTAATACCGCGTTACTTCGTTTGTTGAACGAACAATAACATTATTGGATACTTCGTAGGATTTTATTCACAGAAGGAGAAAAATCTGATTCCATGCTCGAATTTCTTTTACCTCGATATTTATCTAAACTGTATCAAAGATATGAAATTCGAAATTTAAAAACAGCAATTAGAGATTTTTCAACGACACGGGCGCAAGGATTTGTAATATTCGTGTTTCAAATATTCATATTCGTGTCATCTCTCGAGAGCTTGGAATTCTAATTAAAGAAACTTGCAAATTTTCTGCACACGATATGAAACTGGAGCATCCAGGCATTTTGCATTTACGAGATGCGCATACGTGTAGATGTAGATAAAAATAATTGAAGCGCACGTTGAAGTGTCCCTTCATTGGTTTTTCCTTTCCCGTGTTTTTACGCGAATATCCAGAGATACATTGTTTCATGCACGTTAGGAAAGTTTGCATCAGGTTCACAGATTCCATCGCGGATAATCGAAATTACGGTCGCAGCCATTAAAGTAATTTTCCATAAGCTCCATGAAATTTTATTACCCGCTGACAGAAATAATAAAACGATGCCCCGCACGATCAATAAAATATTTTAATAGCCGCCATTAAAGTTATAATCCGAGTAAACGAACCACATTTCATTTAATTTCCTCCTGTATCCCGATATTTAGACACACGAGCGACGCTAATAATTGAATTAATGTTGGAACAGCCGTAACGTGGAACAATAATCGGCAAATATTAGGCACATCGTTCGACGAGTAATTAGATGAAATCAATTTTAAGCCAGCAGTTTCCCTTCGTGAATTTTCGGGTCAACAGTTGACGACGCAATCGTGTCGCAGGAACAGGATTCCTCAGAGTTTTCGAGCCGGATAAAGTCGTAAAAAAGTTTGAAACTTGTTTTCCTTAAAGCTGTCACGGTTCCAGGCGTTCTTGATTCACGCACTTTCGCGAAATTCAATTCCCGAAAAAGATTTAGGCCGTCGTTTTAACTTGTATTTGTCACGATGTGTGCGGCCCGAATCCCATAAATGTTTTGTCAAACGAGTCTCATCGAGACTTGGCGCCACTGTGGACGCTTCTCTCGACCCGTGGTCTCTTTTTAAGTCCAATAAGGAATTCTTCTCGACGTTGAAACGTATTTTACTGTCGCAAAAAGGAAGCGGTGAATGGGTTATTCCTAGTGGATTTATGGAAAATATATTAGCGAAGACCGTTCGATCGTATCTCGGATAGTTCCTTCTGCGGTGTCGGCGAAATAAACTTTTGCACGGGCAAGGAATAAATTGTTTTAAATGTCTAGATCCTTCAAAACCTGATAACCGCCTAGAAACCTTAGGAATCCTCAAACCTCAAGATCGTACTGGAGACTGGAATATCCGAGGCCATCAGGATCGCCGAGATCCTTGGAATCTTCCGAGTCTCCTGACATTGGTCAAATTCTTCAGATCACCTACAATCCTCTGGACATTCAAGACCTCTGAAATCCAGAGACACTCGTGGTCGTTGCGGTATTCGGAGCTCGAAAATTTTCCAGGCTCCTGCGGTCTTCCAAACATTGTCCTTTATTTTTCCATTTTGAATATTTTATTTCAATATTAAATCATTCTACCGGAAAGTCGCGATACGTGCATAGTGTAGATCGGTTGAAATTATTATTCGAGCGCTTGTAAATAATATTCCAGTGGTACGATTACCTTCGGTAGCTTCTTCGAGTAAAATTAATTAAATGCACGATTACGTATAATTGATGTGTATCNAATCGTATTTATCGTATCCGGCAATTTATTATTAATTAATTTTATTCGACGAAACTTCATCATATATAAATACAGTTAAACGCGCACATATCCGACCATGAAACTTCGTATCCTCGTAAACTAACGCCCAAGCGAGAGACTTTTTCACGGACAGCCGTAAAAAAAAAAAAAAAAAAAAATAAAAACAAGGAACAAAACGAATAAAACGAACTTGGTACCTATTAAATGATCGGAACACCATCTCCGTGTCTTTCGTGCTACGCTAATTGCACGATCAACGTCAAAGAAGTGGAACATGGCTGTCACAGGATACGCAGCACGGGGAAAATCCGAGATATCGCTGCGTCGCTCGATATTTGCATACAATGCGGCGCGATGCGTCGAACAGACAATGGTGGACCGACCCTTTCTTTTTTTTTTTTTCCTCTCTTGTTCGAACGAGAACAAGGCGGGCAGAGAGGACAGTGGCGTGTTCGTGGTGGCGTAACGTAAATCATATCTCGAAATAGATTCGGATCCGGCGTCGGGCAACCATAAGCGGTAGAACGGATCCAATCTGGCCTGGAATCTTATCCGAACCAGTCACGGGATCGCGTGTACCGTGTCGGTCAATTTTGCAACATAATTACTCCGACCCTCGATTCGTAGCGACTTTTTTCGAACACCGTTTTGATTTGTGGCTGCACCCAAATTCCTCTTTTTACCTTGATCCGCGTTGCCCCGATCGCGATTTCGTCGGAACAAGAAAACGGAGTGATTCGTGCGACAGTTGATAAGGTTTTATGAATCGGAATTTTGGTAAGAGGAAGTTGGATCTTACGGAAAATTAAGCTGATCATTTTTGGTATCTGAATGGTTCGTGTACCTAAGAAAAGATACAGTATTGTGATTAATTATATTAACGTTTTACGTTTAAAATTTTACGCGAGGATTATATATTTAAGGATTACAGTCGAGTGTAGGGCCGATTTATCAGGCGACGACAGTTATATCGTGTTTATGCCTGGGCGCCAAATAATTCGACGAGCCTCGGTACAAGATACATATTTAAACTTTTTCTCACCACAGTCATCCTTCCAAATCAACCGCATCCCTTTTTCCAGCAAGATAGATCAATTTCCAACAAATGAGTAGATCTGTGACCGCCTTGACGCGAACATCGCCCAGAGCTCGATAAGTTTTTATTATTACGCACGATTATTGTACCGGTACATTTTTGTACACCCGGACAACGCGTACCCAACGCTACCGTCCATAAGTATTTTACCACTCGGTGGAATCGGATAAAAAAGTTTATACCTCTAAGTAGAACGAATATAAAATTATATGATCGACATAGAAGCGTGATCTTTATTTGAGTGTAAGAGAGAAATATTCTGGTAAAAGTTACACCGAGATGCCTTAGTTAAAATATATTTTGTATATTTTAGTTAACTCTAGACCTACCGACGATTAAAGTAGACTTATTTGTATCAAAGAAATAAAAATGATAAGTATTTAATATATGATAATAAGGGTAACAATTCTTTGTATATATTTTTTACAAAAAGTCATAGAAAATCCCCCAAAATACATGGTTGTAAATTTATAAAATTTCTATAAGAAATTATGAACCAATCATTTTTGACTGGTTCGATAGTTGCAGTGTTAAACATAAACAAATATTTATAGACCCTACTGTACATGAATAGATCTTATATTATTCGACAAACCGATCGAATCAAGAACGAAGCACACAAAGTGGAATCGATCTCACCGATATCCCTCAGCCGTAACGAACGATGATTTAGATGCGAAGCTCGCAATTTATTATCGTCAGCCTCGGAAGACAGAATGGACATTGTTCGTTCTGTATCGTGGTGTATTCGAGGTAAAGGCCGAGGGTTTAAATGAAACTTTTGCGAACTCCGCTTCGCCGATTTGCGATGCGGAGCAATAAACGAAACGAGGTCACCGGGGATCATTGTACGGAGAAAAGTTTAACCTACGAAATATCTGGAATAAGAATGAAAAGCATCGGCCGGTGAAACTTTAGATAATTGCTCGGAGAATTGAAGAAAAGTTTCGACCCGTGAAAAGGGTCGTCGTGATTCTCGTAGCTACGATTCTTGCTCCTTCTTCAAGCGTCATTCGTTACCACCGGTAAATTCGTTTAATTCTTTCGATATCCTCTCGAGGAAAGACTAGTTCCTTTTCTCTTTTAATAAAATTAAATGTTTAATTCTGTAGGTTGTACAGCGGTGTCGTACACTCAATTTATAGTTGCAATTATTTCAAGACGAACGATGCGGTGTTTAGGTCAAATTAAAGATAATTTCAAGATTCTACAATTTTTTTATCGGAAGAGAAATATCTTACATTTAAAGAAAACAAATTTTTTTACTACTTACTATAATATCACTACTATTATTTTTAATAGCGTAATTAAAGGTGGTGTTAAAACCAGGCAATACCATTTTTTAGCAAAATTGTACTTCATCAAGATCGTGCGTAGTTTTATGTCTTGCTAATCGTTTCGTTCAATTTCCTACAAGTTTGAAAATATAGACTTACCTGGTTTCTACACCAAGGTCTTCAATTTTATAGTTCATTGGAATTTTTACGCAATATTGGTGGGATATTTGAATTTCTATCTTAGAGAAGAACAAAATTGATCATACAGAGTACACGTACTCAGTTGAAGGCTATTTTTCTTGGAAGCCAGACTTCCCATTGTCGCGTCCAAGGAAGTCCAGGAAATTTAAGAAGAAATCGAAGGGACCATACTGTTGTGATCACTTAACCATTTGTCTTCGCCAAACAATTGAAGCTTTTTGCGGCCGTCAGTAACGGGAGGACGATTTTTATAATCCTGTACACGATAGTCGACAACCGTGATGAATTCCCGTTACCGTTTTTACCTCATGGCACATCGTTTTTCTTGCGGTACCGAACCTGTCGAATCTAATGAATTCAGTACCTGTAGTTTAAAACACTTATATCTACGAGTAAATTAAATTTATCTGATCCGAACCTATTTTTATTCGCTTCGCGCTTGTTTCATTCGAACATTGCTCTGAAAATACAATCGTAATTAAATGTCCATCAAGTATTTACGTACAGACATGTTGGAAACACGAGATTGATCGTTTAATTATGGATGTTAAAATGTATTTAAAAGCTACTCCACTGGCGACCTTTATGGAAAATTGTTCCTTTTCGTGGATTTTGTGAATAATTAATCTCAAAATCGATCCCGCCATGTTCGTCTACAACCTTTTACGCGATCGCCCGTCACGGAATGCTCTTGTAATTATGTATTTCATTCCAGTTTCTGTCACGTGTGTTCAGCTTGCTCGAAGCTGTTCCCTAAACGAAAAATGTTTAATCATGGTTCAACGTAGAAAACGGGAAGATTAATTTATGCATTCTTGTTATCAGGAGAATAGACAAATAAATATAAGAAATAAATATAAAATAAATATAAAATAAATATAAAAAAGTAAAAATAAATATAAAAAATGGGTGAAACTAAGGTGAAACTCCATGTGACCATGGACGATGTAATATTGTCGATCGAAACTCATCGAAACGCGTGTTGGCCCAATAAAAGGGCTTAATTAAATCCAGATCGGTCGAAGAAAAGGCATGGCTTTGAGAACTCCAGCTGGATCTCGTTGACGACGGTCTTCGGTCAGCCTTTTTGTCACTTGTCGATCCCATTAAGAACGAGTGAAATCTCGTATAAATACGAGAGAAGGCCAAATCCTGAAATGGTTGGTCGTTAAATGGAAACGATCCGAGTACACGGCTGAGCCCAGCTGTGGAGCAAAGAAACTGTGGCAATTCGATCCTCCGCCATCCGAAACGTCTTTTCCTATCGACAATTTGTGACAAAAACGTTTCCTATTGCCTTGTAATAGAACACAGCGTGAAACTGTTGAAATTATCGACAACAAAAGGACTGTGCTCTATCGTTTCGGTTGGATCGGACAGAATTCATGCGAACCTTTATAACTCGTTCTTAACTAAATAAAAGAGAGACATTGAGTTGAACGGAATATTATTTAAGACGATTGAGGGCGACTACAAGGGTGTTGTGACTGATTCAAAAGGTTCAATTATACAGAAGTTTTGCTTCAAATAATTTTCATCTTGATTGGACGAATGGATAAAATTTATCACGGGATAAATGATCGGGATAACTAGAAAAAATTTAGTCGCGTATAGATGAGTTGTTCAACACTTTTAGGGAACACTATGGACGATATTTAATTAATCACCGACTAAAATTAAGATTTAAAACATACGAACGAGTTTCGGAACGAGATTTATGGAGATATACAGAGTGTTCCAAAAAATGTATACACAGTTTGAATGATTTTAACTTTTCATCCACATATAATTAATATTTAAACTGCGAAAGAATCTACATAAAATGTACGCTTCCAATAGCATTTTAAAATAAA
>SMSQ01001139.1:0-10270 GCA_019453375.1 Ctenoplectra terminalis
GACAAGTGAAGCGCGATAGCGCTTCCCCGGACTCAAACGGTTAAAAAATTCTAATATTTTATGTAAATCATCATGGTGTGATATCTTTGGAAATTGAGCGTAATCGTGTTGAAAACAGGACATCTCCGTAGCGGAGCCAAAGAAGCGCTGAGGCCACTCTAAGTGAAAAAATTAAAATAAACTGGAACAAAGAATGGAGTTCTTCAACCAAAGCTCGCATAAAAGAAATTAAAGCCAACTTCTTCCAAAAGTCTATCACCTGGTCCATACCCAGATCGGATCAAGTGACAATATCACGAGTTATAATAGGACATACAAAACTGACCCACCAACACCTCCTCAACAAAGCAGACCCTCCAACGTGCGAACTATGCAAGGACCATATTACGGTGGAACATGTCATCAGCCACTGCAAAAAATACGACACAAACAGGCTACGACTCAAGATAAAACCATCCCTAAAGGACAACCTAAAAGACACCAACACCACGAACAACCTGTTACAGTACCTCAAAGAGACTAAACTATACAAAAAACTGTAACTCCTTCTTTCTGAGTAGCTAATAACCCACAAGTGGTTGATGCAACGATAAACAATAAATTAAAAAAAAAAAAAAAAAAAAAAAAAATAAAAAAAAAAAAAAAAAAGCGCTGAGGGTTAATAAGATCAGAAATTTTTATTTTTCCGATCAAATACTGAAATTATAAAGAAGTTCTTAGAATAAAGCAGAGACAATAAAAATAAATCTTTCTGACAAACTCTAATTCTCTACAATATTAAATCTTCAAGTCGTATCATTATTACTAATATTAACCGCGTGCAAGGTTCGACACCTACAGACTTTAATGTCATTTTTATTTTATATTAACTCAGTAATTTATTCACAATATTCCACTTTATCCTATTGTAGGAATAGTAGCGTATATCTGAAATGCTTTTTACAGTGGTCGATTTAAATTCTGTAACTCTCTCTGTAACTCTCTAATTCAATCTATATTTGCCTAAAACTATGTTTCTTGGGCTCTTTTATATCATTTTCCATTGCCATTTATATTTTTTGTAAAAGATCATTCTCTTTAAATAAGAAATAATGTATAATTTTTGTAAAAAATTTTATTCGTAGTATTTTTTCAACTTTTTTACATTTCTATATTTATGTCCCATTGCCATTTATATTTTGAGTGTTATTGTTTACCAAANTCCGATCAAATACTGAAATTATAAAGAAGTTCTTAGAATAAAGCAGAGACAATAAAAATAAATCTTTCTGACAAACTCTAATTCTCTACAATATTAAATCTTCAAGTCGTATCATTATTACTAATATTAACCGCGTGCAAGGTTCGACACCTACAGACTTTAATGTCATTTTTATTTTATATTAACTCAGTAATTTATTCACAATATTCCACTTTATCCTATTGTAGGAATAGTAGCGTATATCTGAAATGCTTTTTACAGTGGTCGATTTAAATTCTGTAACTCTCTCTGTAACTCTCTAAATCAATCTATATTTGCCTAAAACTATGTTTCTTGGGCTCTTTTATATCATTTTCCATTGCCATTTATATTTTTTGTAAAAGATCATTCTCTTTAAATAAGAAATAATGTATAATTTTTGTAAAAAATTTTATTCGTAGTATTTTTTCAACTTTTTTACATTTCTATATTTATGTCCCATTGCCATTTATATTTTGAGTGTTATTGTTTACCAAAACTCTGTTATTTTTTGGTAAAAGCACATATATTATCATACATAATCATTTGCAAACAGTAGTATTTTTTTAAGTTTTTTACATTTCTATATTTATGTTTGCGGCCACAAAAAATTTGCTAATTCAAAAGCCTGCATGATATGACATATTTCAAGTAGGACGAGTATACTATACTATTAATGTATAGTAGGGCAAAATAGTCGAATGGAGAAGACTTTAAATAAATTATTTCCATGTTAAAGTATAGTATAACACAGCGTGTGTATTTTATATTTGCCGGTGCTTGTTCCATTAAATTCTTGTGTTACAAATGGAATTTTTATAAATTATTTGTAAAATCCTATTTAACTTGACGCAGAAGAACGTTACCCGTATCTGGGTGACAGGGCTTCCACGGAAGCATACCCGTCACCCAAATATGGGCGACGCGGCGCCGAACGTGTTAAAGGGACTTACAGACCTTTTGGGACACGCTGCAGAACTACAGAGTTATAGAGTATAGCTGGTGTAATATATTTCTATTAGGTTGGAAACTATGAAACGGGCGTTTTTTGTTTAGTCTGTGTTGAGCTGCGACTCAGAGAGATACATTGTAACGTGCGCTCGATATTTTTATTTATAAAACTTAAAGGTATTCTTCTTACTCCTGTTTTTGTGCGGTCCTTTTTCATGCGATTTTATTTTTGTGCAATTTTTTTCGTGCGATTTATTTTTATGCGGTATATGAATCTTAGCGGCGTTAGCACCAGTTTAATGTTTCCTATCAATGTACATATACATTACAAATCTATACAGCGGATAAAATATATGCAGGGATCGAGATTTCGAAAAAATTGGAAACGCATTTTCTTAAAATAGATACCAATGCGGAAAGACGCTTAAAATTCCAAAAAGAGCTGAGATCATGCGTGTCTCGCTATCGTGACGTTTTCAAGCAATTGACCGGTCGACCGTCGTCACAAAAACTGATCACTGACTTTATGGTACCGAAAAACAAATCAATTGAAATCCTATCTTCAAGCGACGAAAGCGATTTTCAACCAATTCATCGCAAGAAGATGCGCGTTTTGGATTACGACGGGTAGCAACAAACTATTTAATGTATAATTTGAAAACTTCTCCATGTATATGTACAACGAAGAATTAAATATTTTTACAATTTCTTTAGGTCTAATTTAATTATTTAATTTAATCGAAAGCATTCTCTCATCTATTTCATAAATCATTGATGTATTTTCCAAGTCAGACTTTTTTTATGCGGTCCCTATCCACCGCGTAAAAAAATTTTTAGGTAGTATATCGTACAAAGTTGTTTATTATAAATAAGAATTTATAAAATTTTCGAATATTTTTTTGTACGATTTCTTTTATGCGGTCCCTATCCACCGCACAAAAACAGATTTTACTGTATTCCATTCGCTGCCAAGCCTAAATTATACGAAGTCATTCCCATTACCATTTATATTTTGAGTGTTATTGTTTACCAAAGCTCTGTTATTTCTTGGTAAGAGCACATATATTATCATACATAATCATTTGCAAGCATAAAACCAAAGACGAGTATACTCGTCGTCTTGGCAATGCATGACACCCTGCCAAAGACGAGTATACTCGTCCTTGGCAGCGAATGGGTTAATAAGAAATTCATGTTGGCGCCATGTGCAGACCATGTAAAATGCGCGTGGCAGTCAACGTGTTAAATAACAAAATGATAAATTACAATTTCTGTAAAAAATAAGCAAGTGTCCGGATACTTTTTAACGGTACAGCTAAATGGTAGACCATAGAGCTCAAAGGGTTAAACGGCTCGGTTAGAAACAAAAAATGACCCAGTTTTCATCCAAAGCGCGTACGAGGGTCGAATGGAAACATTTTTTTACAATATCCAATTGTACGGATGAAATATGCTAATATTCTAAATCGAAAGTAGTTTTTCAATTCAATCAGAGAAAACTGTCCGCGAAAAGACTTAGCAACTTTTATCCGCAACCTTAACGCTTTCAACAAACTTCGGAATACTCGTTTCATTCAGATCTCATTTAACGTTTAAATAGGAATTGCTAGTTATGTTGCTTCAACTATCTTTTCAGAACTTTCATCACAATTCAGCTTCAACTTCCTACACTTCTGAGCAAAATTTCGATATTCATATTGTTTCGCCACGAGAAATACTTCATAAAGTGCCCTTTTAATAAGACCTTTAAACTTACAATGCACTGCTGCAGCGGCAGGGAACTGCTTTATGTTTGCATTAAACTTAGTGCACGGTACTTCTTTAACGTGTACCTAAGTTTAATAAATACGCAACACGATAAAAGAAAAAGAAGAGAAAAAAAGGAAAAAGAAAGAAAAAATTGTTGGAGCTATCTTTATTATAATAGTTAAAAATGTGGTTGTAGGGGTAATTAGTTCAACAAATTTTAAATATTTTCTTCTTTACAAAGGGCTTGTTATAATGGGAACTTTAAATATTTTGTTAACTCTTATGGAAGATATATTAACACGTTGACTGCCACGCGCATTTATAAAGAAATCTCTGCCAGGCCACGTGCGCTGCTTAGAAGCGCGCTGGTATTGACTAGTTTTGTTTAACACTAGAACTACCCAACAAGTCAAAATGACTTGTTCATAATTTCTTATAGAAACTTTTTTGTAAAAAATATGCATAAAGAATTGCTACCCTTATTATAGGTATTTTTCGAAATACTTATCATTTTGATTTCTTTGGTACAAATAACTCTACTTTAATCGTCGGTAGTTCTAGTGTTAACTGGGAGTGTGGTTTATAAACCACATTAATTTTATATCACCGAAATGATATTCTATTTTAAAAGATTTTTTTTTATTGTACTTATTTTATTTTTATCTTAGTGGTATACAAGCCACAGCCGCTGTTTGATGTTAGGAAAAATTAACATTGTTTACATACCACACTCGCCTCTGGCTATAATTTTAGTATGCGGTTTATAAACCACACCCGCAGTTAAAAGGTTAAGTATAACAGTATTTCGCGGAACTCGAGATTATAAACAATAGAATATTCACAATTTAGGTAGTACATAATATACAGGAAAACGTTTTAATACTGTTTTATTATATTATATTAAAAGTTAGAATGTCAATTCAGAATGCAAAATTTTAAATTTCTTATTTAAAATTATGCATCTATTTTTATAAAATGTTTATTGAAATTTCGTTTAAATCTACGATTTATTGTACTATTCTTTTTAAGTTTAATAATGATGTGAAATACAGAGCAGAAAATAAATACCTAATTACGTGTGTAACTATTACTTTCTCTTAAAATATTGTTCTCTGATGCACCATAACCGAAAATGTTAATTAACATTGATACATACACAGTAGCCTACATTTGCATTGACTAATTTAGTTTCATATTTGCAATTCATACCACTTAACGCGTTTGCTGAGGTTCGCTAATGGCATTTCGGTAACAAACGTTTCAGCACGACATTCCGTGTTCTTCCGCATTAACTACCATTATCGAAACGGTACTTACATCCGTACAATACTACTCAAATACTTAAAAACATATCAAACTTTTCGTAATTTGAACAAATATAAAATTATTTATCAATTTAATCCTTTGATATTCCGTCAGGTGTAATTTTTTTCCAAGATTAGATTTCAAGTTAAATGTATTTTCGTCGAGTAAAATTTTTATTAATTTTAAAACAAAGCAAATTAAACAAATAAATAAAAAATCGTAAAGATTTATAATTCTTTTTTTTCTTTTCAAAGCAACACTTCAAACTGTCCAAAGGGTTAATAATTAATGAGTAATTTTATTTTATTTCTATTACTAAAAGCGTTATATTTTTATTTAATGATTAATCAATAGTTTTACTTTCGTATATCATATATTACAAAAAAAGAAAAAATAATAATAATATTGACCATTTTGATAATAATATCCATGCAATTTTGTATCTAACGTCAATTACTAAAAGCATTATATTTTTATTTAATAATTAATTAATAGTTCTACTTTCGTATATCATATTTTACAAAAAAAAAATAATAATACTAATAATAATAATAATAATAATAATAATAATAATAATAATAATAATAATAATAATATTGACCATTTGGACAATAATATCCATGCAATTTTGTATCTAATTTCAATTATTAAAACCATTATATTTTTATTTAATAATTAATTATTAGTTTTACTTTCGTATATCATATACTACAATAAAAAAGAAAATAATAATAATAATATTGACTATATTGACAATAATAGATAATTTTGTATCAAACATATTAAAAAATTTTCTTATTATAATTTAATAACACAAATAGATATATATTTTCCATCTCTAAAATATTATTCCCTGAGGTACAATAATAAGAGAAACGAGATGATAGAGACCGTTCTTAACTGCATAGCTCTGCAAGTATACGTGCAATTCGAAGCATTTCAATAACAGTCCCTGGAGTAGGAAACATTTCAGGTATGCACTATCATACGATGAAGGGGTTAGACAAACTGACCGTCTGCTAAGCTGGAAAGCACTCAATAATTACCAGCTCCTAGGGACATACTCTCTCTACCAGTATACTTAATGAGAGTTCATTTTGCGTATATCGCTTTAAAGTCTCACACGAGACAATTAAGTTTCCAAAGTCCTTTAGACGCCGTCTTTATCGTACTCCAGGGACCTTTGATCCATACTATCGCTCATAATTATTCCAAAGAACTCAAAAGTTGATGAACGTTGCTTCAGTAATTTAGATTTATGCTGCGTGCAATTTTAATCGTTTGATATTTAAACAAACAGTCTCGATCATTGTAATACGGACTAATTTGTATTAAATTGCTTCCTTTTGAAACAAAATCGAAGAAAAGAATGAAATCTTGGTCCTTGCATTATGTTATTCGTACGGATAAATTTTTTAAAAAATTATACTGTTTCGAAATGATTGTTCTTTCTTGGAAATTATTAACTTCGATTTAAATATTTTTAATAGTAATGAAAACAATATTTATTTGCGATATTAACTACATACGGAATTTAAAACATTCTCGAGATCCTTTTAAGTACTGTACTTTCGAATCGTATATATTTTTTAACACTAGAACTACCGACGATTTACGTATACTTATCTCTGCCAAAAAAATTCAAAATAATGGATATTTGAAAACAATATAAGATGCTGTTCGTTATAGAAAAATGAAAAAAATTCTTAAAAATATATCACTGTAAATTTACAGAATTTATATAGGAAATTGCAAACGAGTCATTTCGACCACTTCGATAGTTCTAGTGTTAAACTGCTCGCTAAAAAAATTGCAACACTTGAAAAATAAAATTATCTAAGTCTGAAATATATCGTTCGAGGTATTGAAAGAGAAAAATGCTTAAAATTAAATATAATTAACCCTCTGCACTCCACTGGCGCTGCTTGTGCGGCGACGTGCATAATTTTCTTCAGAGATTATATTTTTAATTAAATGTTTTACTAAGCTGTTTTATTTTGGAATCTACAATTGTTAATATCTAGAGTATTAATCCTCTGCACTCGCGAACGTTTTTAAGTTTCAAAGAACTACCGTGAAAACTTAGTGTTCCTTTGGAAAGAGAAACAGAAAATTACAAATGTTTACGATTTTTCATTTACTTCGTTAATTTACTTTATTTTAAAACAAAAGAAGCGTTTGAATCGACGAAGATACAGAATTTAATTGAAAACTTAATCTCTGAAGAAAATTAGGCGCCAGTCGAGTGCAAAGGGTTAATTTTGAATCGACGAGAAAATTAATGAGGTGTTCGGTATAGGTGCTATTCGGAAAGTGGTTCCAAACTTTTGGCCGATAGTCTATTTACAAATTTGTGCAACCCCCATTTCTGATTGTAAGTACAATTTTTTTAACAATCAGTGTATTTGTGAATTTAAACAATTATTATCATAACTTCTATGTTTGTTCAAAAATCCTGAACACTGTTATAGTGTATACCCCCGTACAGATTAATTAAAAAAAGATAGAATTGTGATAATAAAGTAACAATATTTTAACATGGTATACATTACGACGTGTTATTAATTTTTCTTAATTTCTCATTTTAGTTTTTTCAATTATATTTACCCGAGTTTTGCGATCATTCCATTAATGTGATTGCACGTAATTAATGACATTAAAATGGAATCGATCGTTACTTGCGGAAGACCGTGTAGTTTAGATTGGAAATTTCCATAACATTCATCCCCCGATCATCCATGCAGATTCGAGATACTGTTGCACGATGACGCGAACCACGAAATGAGCGTAACCCGTATCATCGGTTGTCACAGTCAACACGGTTAAGGTAAACCAATTAAGGCAACGAGTTAGTAAAACGATTATACTCCACATTTTCTCCATGTCCGTAAACGCCTATGAAGCATACCGTTATGCTTGCAACGGATAGACTTGTACGATGTCTGACAGCATATTGAATAATAAAATGATTATCAAAAACCTTTTTTAAACGCGTGCGATGTTTAAGGTTTCCTTTTAAAGACTTTTTTATGCAATTATTTATGTGTTTATTTTACGTTACTTAGTATGCATCGATGGTAATTTATATTAACCTTTTGACTACGGCAGACTTTGAGACCATTGGGTCGTACCATTGGGAAACTATATAAAAATATAGATTAAAAATAGAAATATATTGGGAAAATATATTTCAATAATTAAGAAATTGAATTTCACTACATTGAAATAATACTCCCTCCGTCCGGAAATATGGTATACATTTCGCGATTTTTGTTGTCCGGAAATATAGTATACATTTGGAAAAAAAATACAATAAAACTAAAGATTAACACGACAAGTATATTATATTAACTTTTTTGGAAAAACTATAATTAAAAAAGAATAATTTTGTTAGAATACTCCCTAAATTTAATTAAAACATGATTTGGTCTTATTGTACGCTTCTTTGGAACATAAATATTTTCCAGCTAGTCACCGTGTTTTAACTTGTTCTCTTTCATGTGCTGTAATCATTTTTCTAAGATACCATGACGTTGTTCTTTGGTCAATTGTTTATATTTGGAATCTCTTCTTTTTAAGTTTATCAATTCTTCTCAGGAATTTTCCATATTGATTTTGCAGCGGTACCAATTTTATTTATCGTAAAAAAAACTGATCTTTGATCGTTAAGTTTTAAACCGAGAAGAACACGACACGTGTCAATTATATTAGGTTATATTACTTTTAATATATACTATAATAATATACTGAATGTTGTCGTTCGTTTTCTATATTCACGATAATCTACGATTTTTTTTTAAATGTATACCATATTTCCGGACGGAGGGAGTATTATTTATTTCTTTGTATTCTGCACCGAATTATTACTATACATATTAAAAATTTAACATTAACGTTAAGCTTAAATTTTCAGGGTGTTTATAGACGCCCACAGTGTCACAAGCGCACGCAGTAGTCAAAGGGTTATTTGTTACATATAAGGTTGCAGAAATTAATTCCTGAAGTAATTTCAAGCAAATTGTTTCTTAGCGAAAATATTGAATTCGGGTTGTTTTATGAGATATTAACGAAAAACGTACGCCAATCACGGAGTAGGTATAACACCGGAGGTAGTGTTAGCTATGTATCGCGTTTGTGGTTTGACAAACAATCTATCAATCGGCTTTTTACAGGTAACGTTTATCTGCCGCTTGCTGCTTACTACTAACATTATGAAAATTAAAAATTTTATTGAATTTAATTACCTTACAATAAGAGAAACGATATACTAAACACTTTCACGAATTTCGATTTAAAATCAGAGTTGCAAGAATAAGCGCTTGTATCTCCGCACGATAGCCAAAACCGAGCCGGTATTAGCAATGTATCCGCGCTCGAATGAACCGGTCGTTAAAGTGTTAAATAACGAATAAAGTCGAATTATTTCTTATTTACGAATAACATAAATTGATTCCGTTATTTAACCCTTCGCACTACGCCGAAACTCTGAAAAAGTCGTGCCAAACTTGGCCGCCGGAATGGTCGCGGAAGACTCGTATTTACTTCACGCGATGGATCTCTTTGGAAATTCAAATGAATTTGGATCAAAAACTTTTAAAAAATTCCTTTGAGTCTGACTCGTGATATTCAAGTTTGGGATGAAAGTGTAACAACGAATCTGACTCGTGATATTCAAGTTTGGCATGAAAGTGTAACAACGAGTCTTACTCGTGATATTCAAGTTTGGCACAAAATTTTCATCACTGGTCAGACTCGTGAAAGTAGTGCGAGGGGTTAAAATACAAAAAATTGCAAAGTTTTAGTTTGAAATGAACCGAAAATAATAATTAGTCCCAATAAAGCAACGAATAAATAAGTTTCCTTTCCGAATAATGAACAAGAAATAATTCAAAGAAAATTGAAATGAAATAACGAATAACGTTTCGTTCTAATAAAAATTTATGCGATTAATGCCCAACGCTGTTGTTGATAACAAATAACCACCTTTAAGAATCTCGCAAGAGCACAACCGGAATGAAGTCACAACTCACGTTGTATTAGAAAAAA
>SMSQ01001145.1:13797-24024 GCA_019453375.1 Ctenoplectra terminalis
TTTCTCCCCGAAATTATTTGAAATTTTTGCAAAATTCTTTAAGCACTTGAAAATCAACTCTTTACTCTACCAAAGTTTAACGCGATACGAAATGCGGTATAAAATTTGAGAAGAACAAGGCGCCCGTGTTACCTGATCGTTATAAAAATTTTAGAAAAATGGGTTTCTTTACCTCAACTCTAAAATTGTCGTTTTTCATAAAAAACACTGTAAACTCATCTACAATACCTGATCGTGTATGCACAGAACAATTTAGATGGTTTCTATTAGCCTTATAATTAGGATTTAATGATACGCACATTTTCATAACAGTAAAATACCTGTCATTTGAATAGTAACGAAATTTAAAGATGGGTAAACACTTATGGCCGGCAGTGTATATCTACATTTAGAAACCGTGTTAACAAACATAAAGACAAATATTATCTACAAAATTTACGTCTACAAAATATTCTTCCCAGAAGTCGTTAACAATAATATCCAGAATTCTTTGAAACTTTTTTACAATACGAGTTTATAATTCAATTTATAGCCACAATTCTCTCCGCTTAAATTATTGATTTCCTGAAAATGTTCCACACGTGAATATTAACGCACGATTTTAATTTAGATACAAGTAATTCGTTATTAATTTTTTTTTTTTTTGTTTGGGTCCAAGATTGCGTTCAAAGTAATTCCCAAATATTAATAAAAATGAATTATAATTTATATTGTATCTTTGAATTTAAAATGGAACAGAAACGAAAAAGAAAATACCTGTGGCACGTGAATTGGGAGACCCTTTCCATCCTGGCTGTCGAGTTTGCAGATATCGACTGACATTCGGGTTACTGAACGATTCTAATGGTGACTATCGACGTTAACACCGTCTTTCGTGGCGGCAACCTACTGTCTAAGTTCATCCGCAGGGCAAGCACCCCTAGCAGTGACTCGGAGACAGGAACGTAACACACAAGCACAGTTCCCTGTAAAGGGTTTCTCGGACGCCCTATTTTAATACGATAAAGAAACGCGTTCAAGACTAGCACAGCGAGGTATATTGCGTGCACATCGATTGTGGATTGAGTTAAATCATTGTGTCTGTTATTAAAATTGTTGTAATTTGAAAATGATTAATATAAAGTTTTGAAGCTTTGAAAAAGCTTGTAATTCTGTAATAAAATTTGAAATTAGACATGCATATTGCATGCACATTAATTGTGGATTGCGTGAAATAATCGTATCTGTCATTAAAATTGTCGTTGTAATTGGAAAATGATTAATATAAAATTTTGAAGCTTTAAAAAAGCTTCTATACTAACGTATAGAATTTTCTATACTATAATTTGAAATTAGACGTGCATATTGCATGCTTATTGATTGGGGATTGCGTTAAATAATCGTATCTGTTATTAAAATTGTCATTCTAACTGGAACATGATTAATATGAAATTTGGAAACTTTAAAAAGCGATTTCTATACTAAAATTAGAAATTGGGCATCCATATTGCATCCATATTGCATGCATATTAGTTGTGGATTGCGTCAAATCAGTGTATTTATTATTAAAACTGTCGTTGTAATTGGAAAATCATTGACATAAAATTTTGAAATTTTAAAAAAGCGGTTTCTACACTAAAATTTAAAGTTACACAATGATATTAAACTTCGTGACGTTAAAAGATTTCTTATTTGTTTATTGGAAATTATAAGAAAGTTACTTTCAAATTAGATTGAATAATTTAAAGATGCACAAGACGTACTGCATGCATATTGATTGTTTATTGGAAATTATAATAGAGTTACTTTTAGATTAGCTTAAATAATTTAAAGATGCACAACGAAGCATGTCGCATGCATATTGATTGTGGATTGCGTCAAATCACTGTATCTATTATTAAAATTGTCGCTGTAATTAGAATATCATTAACATGAAATTTTGAAACTTTAAAAAAGCGGATTCTATGCTAAAATTTAAAGTTACACAACGATATTAAACGTTCGTGACGTTAAAAGATTTCTTAACTATTTTTTGGAAATTATAACAAAGTTCCTTTTAAATTAGCTTCAATAATTTAAAGATAGGTTTGTAATTTATGTTTTAAAAGATTTTATGAAATTCATAATTTTTATAACACGTTAGACTAATTTATTTCTATTATTTTACGTAGTCCATTGGAAACAAAACGAAGAGACAGAAAATGGACGAACGTTGTCACGTTTAGCAGTAATTAAAAAATGATTGAGATTAAATTATGAAACTTTAAAAAAATCGTTTCTGTACTAAAATTTAAAATTACACAACGATATTAAATTTCGGGGCGTTAAAAGATTTCTTAACTATATTTTGGAAATTATAACAAAGTTACCTTTAAATTAAAATACGTTTGTGATACATGTTTTAGAAAATTTTGTGAAATTCAGAATTTTTATTGCACGTTAGACTAATTTATTTCATACAATACATGTTTTAGAAGATTTTGTGAAATTAAGAATTTTTATAACACGTTAGACTAATTTATTTCCATTATTTCACGTAGTCCATTGGAAACAAAACAACGAGACAGGAAATGGACGAACGTTGACATGTTTAGCAGGCTTTCAACGCTTGTATTATGTTAACGGGAATTCGTTCAATTTGTTAATTTATAGATCGTTCTGGTGGCCAATTTCATGATCTTTAACGATCGAAAATTCCGCTCAATTATCACGATCGGTAGCCATGTTTTTATAATTAATTATGTATACGAGCGTTTCGTATTGTTTGTCAGAATTGAAAGCACAATTCGACAATGCCGATAATTAAATATTAAGCATTTCATTAACAAGGTTTACTGCGAATGAAATGCAAATACGAACAATGAAAACGCACTTAAAACAAAAACTCGCGACACTTAATAATGTTGTGCGCCACAGAATTAATTATCAAGCAATTTCGTTTTCTGAAATATCGAATTAAGCCACTTTGATGAACAGCTTGATTACAAAATAATTTTATACCTGTTATTAGAAATGCATAAATTTTATAAAACTTATTAAACAGTCTTTCGTTCGCTTAATTAAAAAATAATTTCATACCTGTTATTTGAAATATATAAATTTTATAAAACTTATAAAACAGTCTTTCGTCTGTTTAATTAAAAAATAATTTCATATCTGTTATTAGAAATATATAAATTTTATAAAACTTATTAAACAGTCTTTCGTCCGCTTAATTAAAAAATAATTTCATATCTGTTATTAGAAATATATAAATGTTATAAAACTTATTAAACACTTTCATCTGTTTAATTAAAAAATAATTTCATACCTGTTATTAGAAATATATAAATTTTATAAAACTTATTGAACAGTTTTCCATCTTGGTAACTGAACACATTATTAATAATAATTTTCTTTTTTAGATTATTAGTATNAGCAACTGAACACATTATTAATAATAATTTTCTTTTTTAGATTATTAGTATTAATTATTTTTTAAAAGCAACTCAAATACGTGTACTTAAATGATACACATAAAATGAAAAGAATCGATGAAAAATAATATTCTTAACGAAAAACCTTTCCAAAAATTGTAACAAATTATTTATTCGTCTTTAGAAAAGTTTTTACAAAATTACCATTGCTCCCAGAAAAGTTAATCAATTCTTTAAGCACGTTCAGCGGTTATGCTAACCACTGGATACGCGTACGTATACACTCATAATTGATTTCTGAATACCTTTGCATTTTTATTACAGATTCCACGCACCAATTAACGCGACATACATACATCCGTGACTTTTGATTAAAATATTCAAAGCAGTAACAATTATACGCTCCGTACACGTTATAAATGGCACTGTTCGTAATACGGATCACTAAAACTTTTATTGCGAAGAACCAGAGACCTACTTCGGTAAAAAAAGAGTGTAATTTAGATGTTTTAACGCTTGAAACCGAGTTTGTTAAAAAAAAAAAATAATAATGGAAGAGCAATGAAACATTAATTTCTTGGTGCTATTACTACACAAGCGTGTGTTGCGTAAATCAAAATGTTTGAAAACGTAATTTTATCGTTCTGCACGATATATTTTCAAAATTCATTGATCATATAAAATAAATGAAAACTGACCACTTGTTCGGAAGAGGACGTGTAAAATATTTTATCATAAAAATGAATTTAGGTGTGTCTAGTTTATAGGAATTATTCTCTAGGTAATAAAAATTCACGGGTTCACTATCGGCATCTATCGGCTCACTTTGATGGGTACATTGAAATACAAATTTTTCGTAAAATAATTAGTTTACTTCAAATTAATAGATTTCTATTAGCAGAGATTTATTTAGTACATTTCTCGTATATAAATTCCATTTTGCGTTTACATTTTCCGCACGCATGATTGTTAAACTTAACCCATTCCCTGCCAAGCCTAAATTATATGAAGTCATTCCCATTGGCATTTAAATTTGTAAAGGATCATTCTCTTCAGATCTTCAAGAAATAAAGTACAATTTTTGTAAAAAATTTTATTCGTAGCATTTTTTCAAATTTCTATATTTATGTTTGCGGCGACAAAAAATTTTCTAATTCAAAAGCCTGCACGTTGTAACGTATTTAACACCAGGTTTACGGGCATCGATTGGATCATTTTGATGGATACATTGAAATACAAATTTTTTGTAATATCATTGGTTCGGTTTACTTCAAATTAATCGATTTCTATAAGCAGAAATTTATTTAGTCAATTTTTCTATATAAATTTCATTTTGAGCTTATATTTTTCTCACCAATGATTGTTAAACTTGAGCACGAAATTTGAACTGCGTCAAATTGACGGGTTCCGTAAATCTAGTGTTAAAGTACGACGAGCATACTCGTCTTTGGCAAGGTGTCATGCATTGCCAAGACGAGTATACTCGTCCTTGGCAGCGATTGGGTTAAGCACGAGATCTGAACTATGTCAAATTGACGGGTTCCGTAAATCTAGTGTTAAAGTACGACGAGCATACTCGTCTTTGGCAAGGTATCATGCATTGCCAAGACGAGTATACTCGTCCTTGGCAGCGAATGGGTTAAGCACGAGATCTGAACTATGTCAAATTGACGGGTTCCGTAAATCTAGTGTTAATGCATTCCGTTTTAGAAATTACAAATGGAATGTACTGATTTTCGTTCGAATGCGACTGATCCGAAACTAACGTCAAAGGATTGGTCCGGTTCGAAGCAGAAAACCGTGCAGTCGTGGTTGCAAATCGTTATGCTCCACATAGTACGAACGCAGTTCTATAGATATACATAAGGCTTCTCTATATGCTGTCACTTGAATCAGGATTAGTCAGTCTGTACGTCGCGACGCCGCGGGCTCTATAACGAAGGCAGTCATGAATTAACTTCGTACTTTGGCATCGGAAATTTAGTGGCGGACCCTCGCCTAATCAGATCAACTGACTGCTAGGTTTCGCCTAGTTAACCCTCTGGAATTAATTATCGTGGCCGGAATTCGTTAGTTCTTTCGAATGGGATCTGATAAAATGTAGACCGTCGTCGGAATTTTTGCCAAACAGAGTGGGAACAATTTTAATTAAAATGTACAATGCAGGGATTCGTTAGCGCGATAATAAAATGTATTATGAAAATGCAAACGGGGAAATCAAAAGGACATGGAACTCTGTTCTTTGTTTTAATTATCATATAATTAAATAACAATTTACAAATCATTTGAAATCTCGTAATAGACGGTTCGCGTATAATTGTTTTTTTATAAATTATCACATAAATTCACCGAGGTTCTCCAGTTCATCGATAACGTAGAAAATATCCTGTGTATCAACTCCTGAATTTTGTATAACGAAGCGGAAGAAGTTTGGTTTCTCGTGGAGCGGTTGATAATTGATCATTAAACTACCTCTTTTAGTCATTTTCTCCTTTAGCTTTGGCGCGACCTAATGAAACAGTCAAATTTTAAATCAATAGATTTCTTTAATGTAGGAGCCACTCGCAAGACGAACCGATTAATTTAGATTTGGTTTGTGAAAAATTAAGCATTAATCCGATGAAATGTAGACCGTCGTCGGAATTTTTAATTAATAACTAAAATTAATAATTTTGTAAAAACTGGAATTGGTTTAATTCCCAAGTGGCTGGTATTATTGTTTAAAATAATTGAGTACACTGTGCATTGATTTGTTTTGAAGAAAAAATTCTGTTTGTCTCTTTATATTTTTAACATAAAATAATTAAGAAAATAACTTTTACCGGCTGCTAACAAAAAAGGAATATATATTATCAAACGAATTATTTATTTACAGTCGATATAGTAGTTAAAAAGAATACCTGCAACGGAAAATATAGATTTCTATTATACCTATCGTTGATATAGGTCATTTTAACCGAATTATAAAAATAAAATACGTAAAAATAAAATATATAACATAATAATTAAACTTGATTGATACGATGGTTTATAAATTTACTTTCAATAGATTACGTATAAATGAAAACCATTTTTTTAATTTGTATTTGATCGTTTGTTATTATTAACCACTGTTGGTAACTTAATTTATATTCATTGTATGATAGATAATTCTAAATATTTTTAAAAAATACCATATGATAAAAGAAAATTGTTCAAATGAGTTATAAATAAGTCTACAATTTTCCATTTGTTATATTTGGATTTTTTACTGTGATAAAAAATTATATTTTAATACTTAGAACATTATGATCAAAATGTAGAAAATTTATTTAACTTACTTCGTTTAATCGTTTTTTATAATCATAAAATGAATTCTGAATTCTTAAAGACGGTGGAACGAACCAAAAACACACGTTTATAAAACACGAGTCTGTCACTAATTTAAAGCCATCTCTCTTCTCAATTTCTTCCTTAAAAAGAGCTGAAAGTGTCATTAAATGATCGACATGTTTTTCGAACCCTGAGGTACCCTGAAAAAGATTGATTTTTAAATTTGTTAGCAACAGTATTAAAATAATATTCAATTTTCAGAAACCAAGTAAATCTTGAGAGACGTTATTTTTCATAAAAGTACATGATATATATAAGATAACAAAATAAAAATTAGAATATTATTAAAGTTTTCTTTTTATTTCATTAACATATATAATAATTCTTTAAATAATATACTTAAAATTCCATAAAGTAGATTTTCTTCTTGCAGTAGAAAAATAAAATTTTATAAAAGAATGACTGCATTCTAATTTAAATTACACGATCATTAAAAACGACAAATTTTTATAATTATTAATAAATTTCACAGATTTGCATATTAAGTAAAAGTATTTGAATTACAACTCGTTTAGTATCAGTAACATGTTGGGAGAAGAAACTACATATCTCAAGGTAACAAATGAAGTAAAATTTTCCGAAATATCGCTATTTATTTTACCAGTGCTTACGGCTGATAATATTCTACTAATAAATATAAGAAAATATTGTATCCTTTATTACAATTTTTAATAGAAAACAGAAAGAAATGCAGGATACAGTTTGTGTATTGACATGTATATTGGCGAGTGTCATAAGAGTCACTAGACAAGCTTGTTTTCTGAAATAATTACAAAATACTGATACTTAAAATTTTGTTGTACTTAAACACGGTAATATACTTTCTTAACTTTATCTCTGTATTAGTCTCACAAGTTGCTAAATTTAATAGAATTAACTGGAAGAATAAAAAGCTGTTCTGTGATGCATGTTGCAATACTATTTTTCTAAGCATTCTCCAACACAAATGATATAAGAGTATGATTTAAAAAGATATCATTCGAACGTAAAAGATGTTGAGAACAGTATATTATGGAAATATGTGAATAAGGGATGGGAACTTTGAAAGTTACTGGACTAAAAGCACTGCTATCGGCAGACCCCCTTGAGAATTTCAGGAGATTCTTTTATGATCTTGAAAATCCAGTGAATAGGTGCAGTATGAACATTCTTTATTCCTAGCAGGGGAAGTTAATGTATGCATAAGTATACTGGCAAACACTTGAAACATAGCGTACAGACCCTTATCTCCTACTGAGCGCATCGCAGCAGCTGCTTAAATCACAAAGTACAAGATGTACAATTAAAGGAAGATCAGGGGAAAAAGTGCTACCAAGGCTAGTTTTCCACATATTTGCATAAGTGGTTGACACTTAAAGATTAATAAGGGAAGGAGAGGAACCTATGTGTCATGCGAGGAGGTCTTGTCTTGTGTTCGGTGCATATGAAACCTTGCATAACTCTCAAGGAAAGAGCATTTCTCGATAGAAAATATTCTACGCCAGAAATAAGCCAAACAATCTGATACAATTTCAATAATTTAAAAAATTACCTTAGCCTGCCACATAAACCAAAACTTCAACACGTCCGGTCTGCGTCCACACTGCAAATACTTGTCGCCAACATCCAAATCTTTTGAGTAAAATTTATCTTTTTGAAACAGATAGGGAGCTTGCTTAGAATGTGCTTCTTTGAATATGCTTTTGTGCTTGGATAGAAGCAACGAGCATTGTTGAGGAACAGCTAGCAATTTGTGAGGATTAAATAGAATAGAATCTGCTCTCTGTATCCCTCTCAAAAGACAACTGTGCTTTTTACTGAATATCAAACCGCCTCCCCAAGCTGCATCCACGTGCAGCCACATGTCGAATTCCTGACAAATATCTGCAATCTCAATCAAGGGATCGAATGCGCCCAAAACTGTTGTCCCTAGAAAATAAACGTAATTATTAGCAACTGAAATTCTTGTATTCGTTTATTTCCAATTGTATTTTTACACCATTCCATCGTCGCTTTTATATTATTACTCAACGTACCTGCGGTTGCGGAAACAGCAAACGGGTAATTTCCCTTTTCCTGTTCCTCTAATATGTTAACTCTCAAGTCATTAACATCCATTCTGCCGTACTCATCGGTTTTTACGAGCACAACTTCTATATCGCAAACATTTCCCCATTTTGAGACCGAATAATGAGCATCTTCGGATGTGAGGAGTACTAGATTCGAGGATGGTATGCTTTTGCCCTAAAACATGAATAATCATGGATGTTAATTATTACACAGCACAGATATTAAATTTAAACTATTATATATGCCGATAAAGCTCATAAATTCGCGAACAGCTTTCACAATATTTTCAGAAAACGTACTTTATATTATTTTCTATTCAACAATTGCTGTATCTGTCATTCGTTACGTATTGAAAACAAAAAAAATTAAATCATACGCAACTGCAGACTGCAGAAAAAAAGAGGAAAAAATTAAACGACAAAGAATTGCATATGAGACAACAAAAATATAATTTTTACGAGCTAGCGTTATAAAATAGAAGAATTACGTTGAAAAACTGCATTCGCTTGTTTCACTTTATCATTTAATCTTATAGCCAATAATCTGTACCTGCAATGTCTATTACAGTGAATGTCGTATGACAGCAGTGATATTAAATAATTTAGAAAGTGATCTCATTTGCACTTTAGGTAAACGATCTTAGTTATCAAAGCTGTTTATCAATGTAAGTACTCACATTTTGAGTTTTCTTTCTGAACCAAAATCGTGCTAAGTTAATGGCGGTGCCATTAGCAAAGGAACCTCCTGGACAGAAAAGACCGTCGCCGATCGTAGTACCGTTTTCTTCCTTGTAAAACATGCTTAATAATTTTGTAATCACGGTCTTTTCCATTAATGTTAAGACCGGTGCTACCTCGTAAGTGTACACCGAGGAGTTTAACGCGTCGGTGAGCCATTGTCCGGCTAAGCCATACGGATCCAATCTAAATAAATTTTGATCGAATAAAGCTCGTTTGTTATATGATAAAATTACAGGAATACATACAAAATTTTTTATTAGTTTTATCAATGGTTAATAATAAATATTTTGATAATTTTTTAATCCTTCAAAGTAGCAATTAAGTGGAGGAAAATAAACTGAAATTTTTAATCTAAGGAAGATTAAATTATTATAATATCGATATAATATTTTTTTATCGCGTACAAAAGTAGGTACATGAAATTATTTAATGTAGAATTAAATAAAAAATACTTAGGATAGGGGACATTAGGAACAGCACTTGAAACATCGTTAACACGCATGCGATATGAAAGTAAACTTCTATGACTCGATTTCTAAATAATTAAATTCTCGTGTCTGCAAATAATTAATTATAATTTGAATCTATATGCTGCAAACGGTAAAAAGTATCTTTTATATCTTATTTGAAATGCGTATTGAAATACGTATTTGAAATGTTTACTTAGAATT
>SMSQ01001145.1:24621-69194 GCA_019453375.1 Ctenoplectra terminalis
TCTGTAGTTTTAGTATCAACAAAGTATTTTTTGGTATCGGTTATTAGCATTTTGTTTTTATTTATTTCATCTTTCAAATACGTTATACGACCTTGGTCCCAACTTTACGGAACACTCGGTAGAATAAAAAAGCTTTAAATACTATTATGGAATTTTATATAATTATAATCTTAACTCTTTATAGCGCCACGTTACTCAAAAGTTGTATATTTATGCGTCGATATTTTTAAAAATTTTATTTCATTTACTCGTCATTGTACTATTCAATTTTGTTACTATATCACTAATTTAATATCAGATACTCCATTTATAATAATTAGAGGAAAATTGCCTAATGTGCAGAGGGTTTTCAATACGATGTAATATTTAATTAAAAAAGAGATGCACTATATTCTCTAAGAGCATAACTACCTACAGTTCCTTCATTTTTCTTTTTCTTCAAAAAGACAATTCCTTCAAATATTAACGTAAAATATTATAAATAATAATAAAAATATAGATATAAATATTCATAATATTTTTCAATTATTTATATCTATATTTTTATAATTATTTATATTTTTCAATTATTAAATATCAAATATAATTTAATTGGCAAATATAATATAAAATATTAATAAATATTAATATCCTCCATATTCTTAACCCTCCTTATATTAACCAACCTTTCTCTACTAATTTCAAAATTTTCAAATCAAAATGAGAAACTGTAATCAATTTTTATTTCTTTCTGATAGAAACAAAATTCCAGCTATAAATGTATATTTAATAAACCTTTCATCAAATTACTTCGTTGCTTACAAATTTTATCATTTTTACAATAATCGTTTCTATACGCTCATGCAGCTTATCGATATCTCACCCGGAGAACAATTGATTCATAAAATAAGGGTGTCCTGTTTTAACGCTGTACTTAAAAATCTTAGCCGCAACCTCTAGAAGGCCATCCTGGCTACGAGGCTGCTCCTGCAATTTGAAATTTATGATTTCCTCCAAATGACCCGGTTCTCTCCATCTCAACACAGGATTTTCACGGGACACACTTTCGAAGGTGCAATCGATCAAGGTCGCGATAAGCTTCTCGAGAAATTCTTTGTGCCTTTCCACGCATGGTGTGCTCTGCCAATCCGACATTAAAATGAACGCTTCACGCCAGAAAGCGTCGCGAAAATAGGAAAGCAGTGTTGAAGCGATAAACGTACTGATCTGCTCGCGATTGACCTCTATCGTATATAAGCGAGGCACAAGGTCCTTGTAAATTTACCCAATTGCGCTTAACGAGGAAACAAAAGCGTGGTATTCGGAGTAAGAAATTAATGAAGCATAACGAACGATGTGCATTAAATTAAACGCGCGAATACATTATGCAAAGTAGCCCTGCTGAAATGATTGGCTTTGTTGATCTTGAAAATGAAGCAGTAACTGCAAAAATATGTAAACACTTATTTATACGATATCATTTAACATTTATTTCTTCGAAACCCTAATTATATACAGATACTTAGTACAGAGATATGTACACGCAGAAAGTTACAAGACGACACGTTGCAAATAAACATTATTTCATACAAAATCTGGTTCGGATTCAGTCTTCAAATCCGTGCAATTCTCTAATGCCTAGGAGAATTAGTTTAATGTGAGCGTTCGTCATTGCTATCTCTTTGCGAAAATGTGCAATCTGCTGTTCCAATAATTTAATTCTAACATTGATCACCGCCAGAGCATCGTTCAGAGAAAATTCCACGTAATGTCCTAAGCCAACGTCCAACAAAATTGTAGAAGCATTAGGAACGTGCGCCTCGATAAAGAAACTCTGTCCAATGTCTACTTGAGTTTTAAAACCGCTCTTATCAAGGCCATTATCTTGAAGCGTAGTTATCATAGACTTTAACTGGAGAAACTCGGCAATGTCTGCATTCTTAACATCAAGTTTCTGTTCTAACTTAGCCAGATCCTCTTTTAATACATCATTGATAAACGTTTCGAATTTGAAGATTTTTTGCTGAATATCAGGATTCATAATCTGGGCAACATAGAAATTAGAAGAAAAATGTTTGATGTGCGTGAAGACATAAACTTTATAAAATCAAGGAAAGTAAATAGTGAAAGCATACAGAATATAGGTTATGATAATTGTACAGTTAACTATTATACATCTAGAATATAATTTATGAAATATANATTTTTTTTCTTCTTTTGAAAAAGCACTTTAAGTTTTCGCAATAGTCCTGTGAAATTTTAAAAGTTTAACACTAGAACTACCGAAGTGGTCAAAATGACTGGTTTGTAATTTTTCTTATACAATCTATCAATTAAAAACGCTGCATTTCTGTGGATTTTTACTAAGTTTCTGTAAAAAATATGAAGAAAGATTTATTTCCCTCGATTCGTGTATTTTTTTTAAATACTTATCATTTTGATTTCTTTCGTATAAATAAGCGTACTTTATTCGTCAAAAGTTCTAGTGTTATGAGTGCAAAGGGTTAAAACTTAGCCTCGGAAGAAAATTAAATAGGGGTATCAGTGGAGTGCAAAGGACTAAAAAAATAACACACAGTATTTTTAGTAAAATAACAATTAAATAAATATCTTAAACCAATTAAAGATAATACACTATATACTATAATTGTCCATATATAATACACTTTTTTTTTTTTTTTTAATTGAGGAGTAAAGAATAATCAGAGTGAGATCTCAAAAGCTTGCCATCGTTTCACAAATTGATATATTTTTTCCACTGTCAGATGAAAGCGTGAACAGACGTCGATGCGCGCATACCGCAACAGCGTTTCGTTTTAACCCTTAGCACTCCTTTGGCTCCGCTACGGAGACATTCTCTTTTCAACACGATTACGCTCAATTTTCAAAGATATCGCACATGATTTACAAAATTAAAAATTTATGTTTCGTTTACGAGAGGAAAAAGGATATTTGTAAAATGAATAAAAACAGGTACTTTCACAAGCAGTAGCAATTTTAAATTAATAAAAATTAATAAAGTCATGGAAACAATAGTGTATTTTCAGATTTATTCATTTCAACATTTTACTCTTTCTCACTTATTTTCTTTCTCTGATTTTTTTTTAAGTAAAAGTATCGATATAATTAAATAAATTTTTCAACCCTTAGCGCTCCTTTGGCTCCGCTACGGAGACATTCTCTTTTCAACACGATTACGCTCAATTTTCAAAGATATCGCACATGATTTACAAAATTAAAAATTTATGTTTCGTTTACGAGAGGAAAAAGGATATTTGTAAAATGAATAAAAACAAGTACTTTCACAAGCGACAGTAATTTTTCCGTTCAAAATAAAACTTGTTTTATTCAGTGATAAAGAATCGTACGGATCGCAAAGGGTTAAAACGAATCGACGCGCGTCTAATAACGCCAAGTCGGCCCCCAAAGACGAGAATCGTTGCGACGAGCTAGTATTCTGTTAATTGGTTCGATAATTCGGTAATTTGTGAACGCCGCAACCACGGTGTCATTGCACGATAGCACGTGATGTAAATTTACATAGTAACCAGGGATCGTGTTGCGCTCGCGCTTACCTTTGCCCACCTGACCGTATAGTAATTCAGTCACGCGCAGATAACTCGGTAACTAACAATTTAGAAAATGCTACGGAGCCACGGTGAAAAAAAAAATTGTTCATTTCCATATTCGATTTATGATGCCACGATCCCGTATCGAGGCACTGGATACTGTTTTAGTAAGAGCCAACTCGATTCACGGAGGAACGAAACGTGAGAAGGGGAAACGAAAGCTGATGAACAACAGCGTGACGTCTTTATTACGGTAAATAAGCGGGCAGTTACGAGAATAGCAAGAAATATTAGCAAGGAATTACACATTGTTCGCTCCGACTTTTGTTTTATTTTATTCATATTTATTTTATCTGTTAATATTCATTATTCCCAATATTTATATCGCATACGTACACTTCTGTTTATAACTCATCGGACTGAGTCACTAGAACTAGGCAAGATTAAAGTAAACTAATTTTTATGAAAGAAATAAAAGTGATTAATTAATTTATTACGATAAATTCTAATTATAATGATAAAATTATAATTAAATTAATGATTAACACTAGAACTACCGAAGCAGTCAAAATGACTGCTCTTATAAAAATTTTATAAATTTACAATGATATATTTTGGGGGATTTTCTATGACTTTTTGTAAAAAATATGTACAAAGAATTGTTACCCTTATTATAGACAATTTTTAGAATACCTATCATTTTTATTTCTTTGATACAAATAAGTCTACTTTAATCGTTGGTAGTTCTAGTGTTAATAAATTATATTTGAGAAAATATACAGTTATTCCGAAAATTACGGGTACATTTATGGTGATTATTATTATTGATGCTTTAGCGCAATACCGCAAAATGTATATTCAGTGGAATAGTTTAAATAGCAATTCGCAGAAAAAGTTTTTGAATAATATTAACTATTTGGGTATATCTAACTGAAAATATAGAAATATCGGTATTTCAGTGGCACGAAGTTGAGCGTATACGTGGATATTTATGATATTATGTTATATGTGTAGGATTTAATATAACATATTGGTATTTCGCTGCGAAAACTGCACACGTTGCAGCATGGATAGAATTAATTTTTCGACGGAAGATGAAATATTTGTTGCGCTTCTCTTCGAATAATTTTATAATATTAAAATTTAGAAAGCTTTATTTTATTGCAAGAGCGAAGCACGTAGTTCTGTTATGCAAGATATTATCAAATATGAAAATGCGGCGTAATTATGGGGTTAGAATGGAACACTTGACGTCGCCAGAATAGTATATATAAATACTTATCTGCGTTTATTTCTTGTATGCGAGTGCAGGCATATGACATGCTTGCGTAACTCACGTTAAATAGCCCAAACTACAAGTGGGGCAACAAATTTTTATTCTTCGTGTCTCGAAAATAGTTTTAGATTCGTACAAGCTTACATAAATAAAATTATGAACTCTTTTTTCATTTTTAATGTTACAGTTTGCATAAATTAATTTCTCAGATGATTTTTGGACACCCTATATATTTATTACAGATACGAGTTGTTCTACGAAAATTAAACTCAGTCAGTTTTTTTTAAACAGAACAATATATGTGTATCTACTTATATTTCCTTTAAAATGAACAAATTAAATTTTCTCAACACATTTTTTCATATTTTATCGTTAAAACATAAACAACACGAGAAATAGAGTGTAGAAACAAAAATTTATTTCTCGTTAGCGTAGATATTGATATTAATAAATATACAGGTATAAATATGTAAATATCATTTTATATATTTAACAAATAAGTTTTGTTAAATATAATAAAAATATAATAATATAAAATGTTAAATATAATAAACATATAATAATATAAAATGTTAAATATAATAAACATATAATAATATAAAATGTTAAATATAATAAACATATAATAATATAAAATGTTAAATATATAATAATTATTATAAACTAGACCCAGGCAAATCGGATCAAAATAAGAATTCAATCAAAAGAAACATTTTTAAGTTCAGAAAAATATTACACTATCAATATTCAAATTAAATACATATCCATTACGAATTTACAATAAAAAATTAGCTTTCCAAATTTTTACTACAATTCTTCCACCATCCAAACAAAATGATTCGCCTCCCTCTATTGTGTCTTATACATTTCGCTACTTATTCCAAACTACTCAAATAAGACCAATATTTATTCCTACCGTTTATAACTAAAATAAAACCTATCACGACACCAAACTTATCGCGTAAACCGTTTCACCGGATCCCAAAACGATAAAAAAATAATCCCATCCCCTTGGCGAGATGAAAAATATTTAAATTAATCTTTTAGCGGTAATAGCACACGGTTGGCAAGCGTCGATACCAATCCACAGCCAAGGATTTCGTCTAGGAAATCGCGTGTATCGATGCTTGTTCCACAAGTTGCTTAAATCCAGTGATTTCGGATAATACCGGTTCGAGACTGGTAACTCACAGAAACTGCAATCTGCAGTTCGAACGCCTCTTCGTTTCGAAGGTGCGCGTTAAGTTGGTCCCTGGACCTTAAAGAATATTCTCGCAATACTTACCCTCCATCAAGAGAAACACGCGCCATTTTTCGTGAAATTTCATCAACTCGATAGCGTGTTAAGCCGGATCAGGTAGCCGGTTCTTGATCGCCTTCGGGTCGAATTGAACCATTCACGCCCATTGGCGACTTTGGTTCCTATGCACGCCTTATACCTGCTCTCGATCCTGTTATGACATATCCAGTGGAGAGCTGCTAATTTTGCCGGGGCCAAAGTTTTCAAAAATTCAGCTCGTTGATGTGTGAAATAATGTACGATTTCTAAACACTGAGACGTGTTTAGAAAATACAGGGTGGATAAAGAGTTCCTGAATTTACGAGTGTATTTCTGTACACCGAGGTTGTAGGAATTATTTGTAATTATTTGTAATTTAATTTGTCGATGGATAGGAACAAGATTTTTTTCTTTAGGAACGCTGAATAGTTGTTTTGCTGTATAAATTCAATGTTTTGGTAATTTTTCAATAACGAACACAGTGGGTATTAAATTTAGTACTGAAATATAATATTCTTGTCTTTTTACCGGAAACCTGTCGAGAAATTATACTAAAGATAAGTATGATAATTTTATTCCTCAAATTCCTTAGTGTACAGTAATCTCTCTGAAATGTAAATTACACGAATTAGCGGAGAAGACAGAGGGAATCTGTTTGGAAGCATTTATTGTGCCATTTATTGCATTTAACACTAAAGCTACCTGCGATTGAAGTATACCTATTTCTACCGAAGGAATCACGGTAATGGATATTGGAAAAAATGCACGATATAAGAGAAATAAATGTTTAAATATATATTTGATAGAAAATCACAGAAAATACTAGAAAATGTATCATCAAAAATTGATGTAATTTTTATGGAAAATTAGTGATCGATCATTTGACTGCTTTGATGGTTTTAATGTTAAAAAATGAATACATTTTCTTTAAATTATCATCAAATTCCAGTTTAATTTAAATTATCATCAAATTCTAATTTAATTTAAATTTAATTAGGTATTTAAATGTTTTCAACTGACTAAATCTGCAATCTAATTTTCGATGGTTTAAAACCTTGATTAAGTATTAAATTCTTCTAAATAATAGTGATAAGTATTTTCATTTCCGAAGATAAAAATTCGTTTGATCCGAAAAGGAATTAAACGACCATAGGTGAATTATTTAATTCGTGAAGCAATTTACGAGAATGACGAATGCATTTCATATTAGATCTCGGTTGCACCGTGATGAGATTGCTGTTTTCTTCTTAAATAAGTGGTCCACATTTTATGCTGTACTTTATCGTGACTTTAAGATATAACAGTAAAAGAACGAATCGTTTTATTGACAATATCGAGAATGGGGTTTGGCTAAATGGCAGGTTATACAGAAGCTGTTTGAAAACATAGTGTTTGAAGGTCTATAGGGTGTACCATAATAATATGATACCAGAGCTAAACTTCGAATCTAAAAATAATGCAACCAGCAGACCGCAGATTTATACGCATTTATAAGAAATTTAAAGATGCAAAATTGCACATAATATGTGAAATAATTTTCCAGCGAAGTTCCATTTCTTTTTTTTTTTCTTCATATCGTATTCTCAATAATATCAATTTACATAAAAATCGGCAGCCTAACGATCGGTGTAAGTAATAAATGTGTTATGCTAAAGTTAAATCTAGAATTTCAAAATAATCTGATTCGTATAAATATTTAATTCTTATTAATTGTAAATTATAACCATTTAAACTTTTGATAGTTAAGTGATTATTAAGTGATTATAATTATTTTCTAAGTATTTTTTTTTTTTTTCAAATACATAATAAATATAGGTTAGTTATCTAAACTTATTATTCAATTTACTTTTGTTTCAGTATATTAGAGCTATCAAAATTTATTTATTTAAAGTTATTTGAACGATTTATAAGATAAAATACATTTTACGCTATTAATTACTTGAAAAATTAATTTCAGAATGCTGTACATTTGAGAATAAAATATTACTCAATATAATCACTAATCGTAAGTTAATAATTTAATTTATATAAGTAGTTGGATTAGGATCGTATATATTCAAATAATACTATATTAACTATCAATTTTACACAATTTTTTTATAAAAGTCTACATTCCCGAATTTATTATCAGATGTACATTTTCTCATTTCTATTATACAATTATTTAACAAACTAATCAAACAATGCTTGAAATCTCGACACGTTAACACTAAAACTACCAATAACGGTCAACCAACCGATCAGTAATTTTTTATAAAAATTCTATAAATTTCTAATGGTGCATTTTTCAGTATCTTCTGTGATTTTCTCTAAAATATACGATTAAGGATTTATTTCTATTCCATTATGTATTTTTTCTCAAATATCTATTATAATTTCTTTACCAAAAATAAGTAGTTCCAGTGTTAACAATCTTTGACCAATTAAACAGACATACACTTGCCGTCAACACTCAGAAAAGTTTCCTATACATACACGCAGCGTGACAATCAATTTAATCAATTTCTATAAAAATACTTCGTCTATGTTGCAACAATGACTATTACCTGAAAAGTAGGTTAATCCTTTTTTTAGCTTTCCTATGTCTCGGCTTTATCCATGAAGCTGCGACAGTGTGTTACGACACACCCTGTAGATCTACGTCGCCGATCAATTTCTTGGTAACAGTGATGCGAGTTCTCACCGTGATTTAAATTTCCTTTCTATATTTACTAGTAACGGACCGTAATTTCTGAAAAGAAAAAAAGATTCAAAAAGAATGAAGTAGCACAACGAACACCTAATTGCTCGGCTGTACATAAAATCCAGTAATTTCTCGTGCTTTTCTGATAGCTCTGCTTTGCTTTCTCTATTTTTTTTTTCTTTTTTTTTTTATTCTTTTTAATTAATCACGATGGAACGGGAGCTGCTGTGTTAAAAGGAACGAAGGACCGTCAAATTTGTTAATAAACGGATACGGTATTTTCGCGTGCTTAACAATGTTGGTGCACTCGGCACTTAATTTGTACTTAAAAAGCTGTACGCGCAGGTAGACATGTGTTACAAGCAAAGTATACGCTGTAAGATTATATTCTGGTATGTCGAGTACGAATTAGCAGTACCCGATCCTGATGCATTTTATAAGAAAAGAACTGTTGACAGTTATTTTAATACGAAGGAGCATCAAGCGGTGTAATTGTAAATTCTGTGGCAATAATAAGCGGAAACGAAATTAAGTTAATAACCAGGTTGTAAGGCTGCTTTTCTAGAGAACACATTATCGGTTACGAGTATGGAATCACGGACGAGGAAGATCGATCTCTCCGATAATCGGCTACTGGGTGAATTAAAAGCGACGATTTGATAACATTTTTAGACAGAGTATAATTACACGATGGACGGTACGATACCCGCGTATATATTTTTAGCCGCTCATGTGTCAGTTTAATATTTTTAACGGGTGCAAGGTAACTCCTATCCAATGAAATGGTGCAACTCTATGATTTAAATGTCTGTTTAGGATACTTTTTGTTTCCACCTTTTCAGTTAACAGTTGATCGATGAAATGTCGAGGATGGTTATTAACACTAGGTTTGCCGGCATCCGTTGGATCGGTTTGATGGGTATATCAACCCTCTATCGCGCCGTGTGACTTAAAAGTTACAAACTGATGTATCTATATTTTAAAAAATTAATTTTGTTTGGTTATCGCTGCACTATTAAATCTGATTACTGCATTACTGTATAATGATACCACGATCCATCTACAGGAGTTATTAGTTTACAAATTTTTAAATCTAAATGAAAATCTGTGATCAATTGTAATTTATTCTTTGGAAGTTACAAACTGAGGTATCTATATTTTAAAAATTTAATTTTGTTTGGTTATCGCTGCACTATTAAATCTGATTACTGTATTACGGTATAATGATATCACGATCCATCTACAGGCGTTATTAGTTTAAAAATTTTTAAATCAAAATGAAAATCTGTGATCAATTGTAATTTATTCTTTGGAAGTTACAAACTGAGGTATCTATATTTTAAAAATTTAATTTTGTTTGGTTATCGCTGCACTATTAAATCTGATTACTGTATTACGGTATAATGATATCACGATCCATCTACAGGCGTTATTAGTTTAAAAATTTTTAAATCAAAATGAAAATCTGTGATCAATTGTAATTTATTCTTTGGAAGTTACAAACTGAGGTATCTATATTTTAAAAATTTAATTTTGTTTGGTTATCGCTGCACTATTAAATCTGATTACTGTATTACGGTATAATGATATCACGATCCATCTACAGGCGTTATTAGTTTAAAAATTTTTAAATCAAAATGAAAATCTGTGATCAATTGTAATTTATTCTTTGGAAGTTACAAACTGAGGTATCTATATTTTAAAAATTTAATTTTGTTTGGTTATCGCTGCACTATTAAATCTGATTACTGTATTACGGTATAATGATATCACGATCCATCTACAGGCGTTATTAGTTTAAAAATTTTTAAATCAAAATGAAAATCTGTGATCAATTGTAATTTATTCTTTGGAAGTTACAAACTGAGGTATCTATATTTTAAAAATTTAATTTTGTTTGGTTATCGCTGTACCATTAAATCTGATTACTGTATTACGGTATAATGATACCACGATCCATCTACAGGAGTTATTAGTTTAAAAATTTTTAAATCAAAATGAAAATCTGTGATCAATTGGAATTTTTTCTTTGACAAGCAGAAAAAATTCGGGCTATAGAGGGTTAAAATACAGACTTTTTGTGATATCTGCTAGAAACACGACAATTTATATATGTTCGTGATACGTGGTGTCGTTATGTGACACAGTTGGTGAGCGTGATACTATATAATTATTATTCTTTTGTTTCCTTTTGTCGTGCAAAGTCGCCTCTATCTTTAGTCTTAGGCTTCTTCCTTACGTTTCGTTGCGATACACCCGTACGATATGAATCTTTCTTTTTTATATTATAATTGTCGGGTGCAGTCTGCTTATATTTTATTCTATTTCAGTGTTTTTCGTTAATAACTCGTTAATAAATTTGAATTTGACATTTTCGCAAAGGAAAAAGTTGCTTGAAATCATCTCAGGAATCCGCCATTTCAGGTTTCTTCACAGTGTCTGGGACATACTGTATATAATGATCTGATTCATACACTTGTGCGCTATTGGATGATCTGACAATACCACTATTTCATTATTTTCCTTTACATCGATAGATTTTTATTAACAGAGATTTATTTAGCACATTTTTTATTTTGTATGTAGGGTAAGTCCGGGATAGCTGGGTCAATTTTTGGAAAGAAGCCATTGCATTGTTGGTTTTTTACATTTTTGTTGTTTTGGGCAAATTAAAGCAGCGTATAATGAATTTAGAATATGTATAAATCATACTTCGCGATGTATTAAAATATTTATTTCTTTTTTTAATCAATAAATACCAACATTGCAGATGGACGCTCTTGTCGTATCTTACCAATATTTAAATTTACAAAGAAAAAATGCTTCTTACAAAATACATAATATAGAAAGAAATTTATAAGCATTTATATAGATATAGGGTAAGTGTAGGGTAGTTCGACTATTTTTTGGAAAGAAGCCATTACATTGTTCGTTTTTTACGTTTTTGTTGTTTTTGGTAAATTAAAGCAGGGTATAAGTAATTTAGAGTACGTATAAATCATACTTCGCGATGTATTAAAATATTTATTTCTTTTTTTAATTAAGAAATACCAACATTGCAGATGGACGGTCTCATCCGCATGTTTGAGTCAGAACGTCCACCCATTATGGATGAAACCGATCTCCAAAAATACAAAAAAATGTACGCTACCGTCCATAAGTATTTGACCACCTTCAGTTTCTCTAAAGTACACAAAATATGTTTGAAATAAGGCATTCCAATATAATTTTTACATTATTTCTCTGTTGCAGTCATATAAGGATCACGCTTCCATGCCAATCATATAAATTTATATTCATTCTACTTAGGGGTATTTACAATATAATGTAAACACCAAATGGTCAAATACTTATGGACGGTAGTGTAGCTTAAATAAAATATAATACAAGAGAAAATTAGTTGATACGTTGCTTTTTCTTCAATTTTCAACATAAATCACAAATGTTCCAATGCTCAAAGCATGCATTGTGAAACAACGTCCACACCTTACACGTTTAACTCAACCCTCGTTTACGGAGGTTTCCAAATAGTTGTTTTTAGCTTTGCTTTCTAGTACGCACAAAACTTTAAATATAATTTATAATATACGTCCATATAATTTATAATATACGTCACTGGACACTCATAAGTTTTCAATAGAAGGTTTATCGAAATTGAATTTTAGTAAGATCTCAAAAAGATATTATAATTTAAGGTTCTCTATTACATCAACGATTCATAAATAATAAAATCATTTTATAACTATAATATAAACTTTTCTTCATCTTAAATCTATTAACTGTCCGATCTCTTGACGCCACTGTATATATGGTTTTGCGACAATTGTCAGTGCGAAAATATTAATATGCCGATTTATGTGTTTTATTCGGAGATATTAATACTGGTCGGTTTCTCCCGGTGATCGAACTATCCCGGACTTACCCTACATTTTACGCATGCATACTTATTAAACTTGAGAACTGTAGCGGCTCGTGTACAGGCACTGTGGAACTGCAGCATCCTCAACTTTTTTCAATGCATAAATTTATTTATTCATTTATTTAAGTTTGCACCTGATATTTAGATTTATCGTCAACAATCTAACACAGTTTTCTTATTTTGTGTAAGAACTAATAAAAATCCTTCTTGAGAAACTCTTACGATTAGACGAGCAGAGAACTCTAGAAGCACTGTGTTTCTCACACTATTATTTTATCATTTTATTTTTAAGTCATTTTTAATAATACCAATAAATAACATTCAGTTATGTTTATTTTTATTTGATTTCTACCGTAAAATTTATCTTGCAAATAAATACGAAAACAATTTCCCTAGATATTTGTTTCAAAAGTTACGCCTCGACGATTACAACTCACGAGGCGCCATTGCTTAAAAACGAAATCTGAAATTCGTCGAATCGTTTTCATATATCTTGGCGTTAATGATTCGAGATAATGATTGTGTTATTAATTAATCATACAATTCTGAATTGCGATAAATCAAGTGACGATAGAAGCTCCTTGCAAATATGAAATTGATCATAGCTTCTTTTTCGAATTATACCTTCTGTATGAAGTTCATTAGCATCAGCTGGCTTTTATTACTTGATTATCGTTCGCAAGAGTATGCGCACCTTTTCGTGTACATCGTGTATTTCGGTGAAACTTTTCAATATATCATATATTCGGACGTGACATAATTTATACACGTAACGGCGCGTATTGAAGTTGATTAATTACCATTATGATACCGACAGGCAAAGTAGATGATAGATAACAGGTTTTCTGATTGCTCGTGCGGACAGCACAGAAGGGGAGAACCTGTTATTACGTTTAGCAGTTGTTATCACGCAAGGAACCGTTAATGTTCCATTAATTCGCATAACATATGAAAGTAAATTGCGCGTATGGCAAATACAGGTGTAATTATAACTTGTTTGGTTTAGGTTGTCATTGGAATACTTTCTCATCCCTTAATCAAGAAATGGATACGTCAATATTTAAGTAATTAAAAATAATTATTGCAATTAAAAATGGCAATGAATATCGTATATAAATAAGCATTGTATTATATGCGACATTTTCTGTCTAAGAGAAATGGAGAATTGGTGTAATAATTTGGCACGTAAGAAGGTTTAAAAGACGATTAAATTTGTTTGTAAAGGAAGAAGATGTTAGAAATAAATTTTTGAAGGTAATTGAAAACTGAGATACACTGTGGAAAATATTAAAGCAAAATTGGAACGTGTATACTTCTATGTAAGTCACCGAACGCTTGTAAGTTTTGAACAAGTTGCTCACCGCAGTAGATTTTTAATGTCCTAAGAAAACTATGTTTATGGAAAATATTTTATGAGATTACAGAAAATATTTTACAGATTATAGTTAAAATAATATTAATAGTTTTTTTATTAATATTAATTACAGTAACACGATTTCACAATTTATTGGCGAATATTAAAAACAACGGTACTTCATGTTTCATTTCAGATATAGTAAAATATAATAAAATATAACAAAATTAATTTTATTACCGTAGAATAGACTTAATCTTTTACTCTAAAAGATTGAAACTCTGAGACAGCACACTAAACCATTTAAACAGAGTACGAACTGTTAAAACTGCTAAACATACTTCTTTGTTCGTCACTCTTATTCCCTTAAAAACAATTCTTCATTCTCCCCTAACTGAAAAGAAAAAAAAGAAAAAACTTCTACAAACGCTAACAAAGTTATAATAAAATCAATCTACAGTAATGTCCATTTAAACCTATTTATCAAACCAATCTAAAAGTCTCCTTTTCACTAAACTAATTTACACCGCGTTCCACGAGCGCAACGATAGTAATTAGTCTTTCACGCACAGCCTTTCAACATCCGCTTGGAGAAATGAATTTTTCACAAATTCGTCAAGTTCGCCATAATCGTTCTGTCATAATTTATTCGCCATCCACGACCGGGCCTGATTGATCAAGAGGGCGCCATTACGATCTCGTGAAAGTCAAGTGACTCTTTGTCAGGATAACGACGCGAGGCCGAGCTTTTAATCATCATAAAAAATTCGCGCTACCGGTTAAGGGTTAACACTTCGTTATCCGACAGCGAGGAGCCATCCATCTCGCGGCGAATGCGTTTCCCATCGTAGCTGACAAGAAACGGCGACGCAAGGATGCACGTGTGCTTATGCGTGTATCTGCATTCAAGTGGAAACACGCCGGGCGTCGTAACCGGCATAAGTACGGGAATTCGCGTATAGGCCTATAAAAGTCTTCGCAACGTTTAACTGCGGCGTCCCGGGCATAAACTAAGGACTATATTGCTTATATAATGCAGAAATATACCGTGGCTAAGGCGATGCAACGCTTTTATACGTCTCGAACCGACCAACCGACTCTCATGCCTTTCCTGCGCTAAAATTTCCTTGCTTCTCGCTTTGCTTTTTACCCTCTCCCCTATCAACCCTTTCTTTGTTCGCCCTCTTTCTCGACCAAAGTGTATCTCGGTATGATCCTTTACAGCGTTCCAAATTGCCATTTTTCTGTCCACTTATCTGTTTAGTTGTAAATGGTATTGTTTACCGCTTTTTGGGTATAAAGCGATTCCGTGAAAACTCTTTGAATTCTCGTTAGCATAGATTGAATTTTATTGCATCTATCGGCGTTTGCGTTGCGTTATATATGAAGAAATATGCAAATAGCTTCACGAACGCGAAAAAAATCTTTGGCTCGATACAGACGAGACGGTTTTGTCGCGCATTGTCGCAGCGGGCACGCGGTGTTGCGTAGAGAGCAACGGTACAGGTAGCGACAGAATAACGTTCGCAAGAGACATCGTTTAAAACACGTTAAGCTCCACACCGGTCCCTGCGGACCGACGCTGAAATTTTCGTTTAGGCGTCGTTCATTTCCGAAAACTGACAGTATCAATCTCAAAAAATAATAGCTTATAATTCGTCAACGAGTTCTATTAAATCACATTAAACAAAGATACGACTTTCCTTTCCAGTCCTCTACAATTTTTTTCTTCAATTCTTAACTATTTTGGGAGCAAATGTTTTTCAATTATTATCACAGCGCACAGTGTAAAGGAAAGTCGACCAAAATCGGCGTGGCGTTTAACGTGTTAAACGTAACACGCTGATTTTTATGAAATTTATATGTGGGACAGTGTTTAGAAGAATATTTCACAGGTATTTCTTTTTTATCTGCAATCGTCAATATTTGGAGGATGAAAAATCGGAGCCTTCAAAGTTGGGGATGAGGAATATATTTTCCTCGATATTTCGTAAAGTATTCATATTATTACATAGTTTTTTCTTTTTTATCTGCGATCGTCCGTATTTAGAAGATGAAAATAGCTTTCGAAGTTAACCCTCTATAGCCCGAATTTCGTCTGCTTATTGGAGAAAAAATTACGATTGATTACAATTTTTCGCTTTGATTTGAAAATGTGAACTAATAATTAAAAATAATTGAAATAATAATAATTTAGTGAAATAATAATTTAAAACTAATAATTACCGTAGATGGATCATGGTGTCACTACAGTAACACAGTAATCAAATTTAATAGTGCAGTGATAACTAAAGAAAATAAATTTTTTAAAATATAGATACATCAGTTTGTGACTTTTAAGTCACACGGTCCCATAAAGGGTTAGGGAGGAATAATATCATATATATCATATATCATATATACTAATAAAATTATAATGGGAATAATAATTTTTCTCGGTATTTACGAACCTATTTATTTCAGGAAAAAATTGTTTCAATAAAAGTGTAATTTTTAACGACAGATTTAACTGTATAATATTGTGAATAGTTTTCGAAATATCGAAGAAAATATATTTTTCATCCCTAATTTTGAGGGTTGTTTTCATATTTTATAAATATGAATGATACCATACCATGTGTCTAATATTTCCACAAAAAAGTGTTGCAATGTTGCATCAATATTTAGAGCTACAGCGATGCGCGGTTAAATTTCAACGACTCATCCCCACTTCTCTATCCCCACTCAGCACCTCGAGCTCGGCGAAGCCCTGCCTCACAAAACTTACCCGAACTTTGTGAAATTTAACCGTGCATCGCTGTATTAACGCTAGAACTAGGTTTTTGTAATTTTTCATAGAAACTCTTACCTCTTAACTCTTTAACTTTACAACAACGCATTCTCGAAGATTTTCCAAGATTTTCTGTAAATAATTTGGATAATGATTCGTTTCCCTTGCGTTATGTATTTCTTCAGATATCTATAATTTTGATTTCTTTGAATAATGCAATGTGAATAAGCATACTGTAATGACCGGTAGTTCTAATGTTAACCCTCTATAGTCCGAATTTTGTTTGTTTATCAGAGAAAAGAACTAGGATTGATTACAGTATTTTACTTTGATTGAAAAAATTTTATTAATAATTCCTATAGATGGATTGTGGTATCGCTACAGTAATACGGTAACAAAATTTAATAGTACAGTGATAACTAAATGAAATAAATTGTTTTAAATGTAAATACACGAGTATGTAACTCTCAAGTCACATGGCGCCATAGAGGGTTAAAACAAGTGTTAACGTCGTCTGCATGAGACTGCTGTTCACCTGGAAACGATTGTTTCAGTAAAATGCTATTAACACTATGTTTACGGGCATCGATTGGATCATTTTGATGGCTACATTAAAACACAAATTTTTTGTAATATCATTGCTCAGTTTACTTCGAATTAATAGATTTTCATAAGCACAGATTTATTTACTATAGTTTTCTATATAGATTTCATTTTGAGTTTACACTTCCCGCACGCATGATTGTTAAACTTGAGCACGAAATCTGAATTGCGTCAAATTGACGGATTCCGTAAATCTAGTGTTAAGTTCGTTTTTTTCTCCAGTTTTTTTAGTCATTTGCAAGGAAGTCAGCGATTTTCTAACTCATTAACCTAACTATTGTTTATTCCTATTTTAACAAAATTTATTTTATGAATTTATTATTGAATGAACTAAAAGTGTGGAAAAATTATTCTGAAAATTTCATTGCCGAGGAAAATGAAAACTAAAATTACCTAATAAACGATGAAAAGACACGGAAATAAATGGCGCATAGAATATTTAATAAAATACTAATTCGTTTAATGAAAAATAGCAAATCTTAAAAATCTCAATTTTATCCAAAGCAGCAAACGCTTCTACCGTTCCATTTAAATATCATTAAAATTAATAGTTTACATCGGTAATTACCTGGACATCGACGTAACTTTAATTTTTTAATTAAAAAAAAAAAGAAAAAATACCTTTAAATACCTTTAAAAAAAATAATTTTATTCAAACACGTTGTCCTGGAGTTATTTTCAAACGCGACAAACTTTTCGAATAATTTAACATATTCCTGTTTCTGAAAGGAATCCGTTTCGGGCAATTCTTGACTGATTTTCAGCAAAAAATTGCCTAAGAAAGGAGAAACAAGGTAAAAGGCAAATAGAGAAATTATTGAGCGGTAATTGTAAAGTTCAAAGACACAAACAACGGTGGTTTTATAGGTGTTATCGGTATAATCGTAAAGCTTTGAATTTAATAACAGGTAGCGCTATAATTACTACGCGTACATATATCTAACCACGATAAATGTTCCACAAAAGTCGCCGATTATCGTTAAATTTAATTAAGCTCTTATTCGTCTATAATTGCGATAAAGTTCATCCTAGTTCACCTTTCTTATTGCACAAAAGATTTTAATTTGAGTACGCTTCGGTAAATTTTAGATTCAATTAATTTATTCGTCGTAGCATCGTGAAACTTTGACTTTTTATACAAAATTTTGCAATAATGTAATGGACGATAATATTCCGTTTTTTGTCTTGATTTTAAGTTTTAATTATGCATTCTAAGGTCTCTGTAACTAAATTTATAAGTAGATGAGAGAAAATTATAAATTGAAAATTATAATTTGATACGTACGCGTAATATCTTGAGAAATACATATTTTTTTTAGTATGTTTGATTAAAATAATACCGCAGAGATATATAAATCTCTGTAGTATCGTGTAACTTTGAAGTTACATACTCGTGAATCTGCATTTTTGAAATTTGATTATGTTTATTTATTATTTATATTTATATTACTTATTATACACTGTATATATATTACTTATATATTTATTATTTATATTACTCTCTAAGTAAATTTTATTACTATATCAGTGTACTCGAAACGAACAATCTTTNAACTTTGAAGTTACATACTCGTGAATCTGCATTTTTGAAATTTGATTATGTTTATTTATTATTTATATTTATATTACTTATTATACACTGTATATATATTACTTNGACTTTGAAGTTACATATTCGTGAATCTGCATTTTTGAAATTTGATTATGTTTATTTATTATTTATATTACTCTGTAAGTAAATTTTATTACTATATCAGTGTACTCGAAACGAACAATCTTTATAGCAATTATTGACTCAAAAATTTTCAAATCGAAGTCAGAAACAGTAATCAATTCTAATTTTTTCTACGATATGCAAACAAAATTCCGGGTATAGAGGAATAATATAGAGAAGAACATAATACTACAGAGAAAAATTATTTTCACACACTAAAAAGGCCTATTTTCGCAAAAAATAAAATTTCATATCTCACTTATGGAAAATTATTTTAAATAATGTAGAATGTGTCCTTAGAAAAGTGTCGTATTAATATAGTACATCGAAAACGCGTGTTCGATCAGATAAATATTATTTGAGAAACTATCAAATACATCGGTATCTAATATTAATGATGTTATTTGGTTTATTATGAGGAAATTAATTTACGCACTAAAATTAAGAGGAATCGTTGACTTTAATCGTAGTTGCGAGTGAAAGTGGTACTATAGATGTTTCATAAGAAGTAGTTTAATCGCTTCTGTAACGATTTGAGTTCTGCGTAAGTGAAAATGGTGAGCATAATCGAAATCTTTTATAATTTATCTAATTAAGACTAATCTATGTTAACTCTAGATTGCCAATCTACGTAAAATTTACACACTGGTTGTGTTAATGCGTTTCAGTTCTTAAATAAATTAACTTATGTAAAGTCTGTCTGTAAAAATTGGTGTTTATTTTAATAAACAGAATCTTATGAAAGTGTATTATTACAGTTGGTAGTAAGTACCTAATTTTTACGTATCGTTGACAATTTAGAGTTAAAGATATTTATATAAATACACAGTTTTATATAATAGAAAATAAATAAAGAAACGAGAAACGGACAGAAATTTTCTTTATCATTATTTTACCTAATGCATACATTTAACATATCTCGATATATTGTTGCTTGGCATTAACAGAGGCACAATTAAAAAAATTTCAAATCTGCTGTTATCAAATACAAGATATATACTATGTTTCTATTTTTACCAAATTTATCAAAAATCACAGTAACTAATCAATAGTCATATATAATAATAAATAATAATAGTAATTAATAAGATCTGTAATCTATGATCTCTAATCTCTAAATCTGTAATCTTTAAAATTTACATTTTTCAAGTCGTCCAACTATTAATTCCAATCAACGATATTACATCGACGCAGATTAAATATACAATTTCAAAACTATTTTACAAAGCATTTATATTTCACTTTCTCTATCACCTTACTTAACCCTCTATAGCCGCAATTTTGTCTGCTTATCGGAGGAAAAATTACGATTGATTACAGTTTTTCACTTTGATTTGAAAATTTTTTAACTAATAATTACTATAGATGGGTCGTGATATCATTACACTGATACAGTAATCAAATTTAATAGTGTAGTGATAACCAAACAAAATTAATTTCTTAAAATATAGATACATCAGTTTGTAACTTTCAAAGAAAAAATTACAATTGATCACAGATTTTCATTTTGATTTAAAAATTTTTAAACTAATAATTCCTGTAGCTGTATCGTGGTATCACTATACAGTAATATAGTAATCAGATTTAATAGTGCAGCGATAACCAAACAAAATTAATTTTTTAAAATACAGGTACATTAATTTATAACTTTTAAGTCACACAGCCCCATAGAGGGTTAAAAATAATATTTCATTTCAGGAACACAACATGTATTAACAAGAAACAACACCCTTCTTGAACATTGGAATCTAAAATCTCGATCGATGTTCGTAGCTGTCGCTACTCGCAAAGGCGCAAAAATTCTTTCGTTCGCACTATTACCGAACGGTCATCCTCTTTCTTCGGCTGCTAACTTGTAACATTTAAACAAAACATAGCACGCTGGTATCTCGACGTGCGCCACTGATTGCGAGTGGTGTTCGTGCATGCAAAAGGCGGGCCCGAACTGGTGAGGAATGGCCCTTTGTTTTCGAGGAATCGAACTAGGAAGAATTGATCGCGTGTTCGGGAGCCTTAGTTGTAACAGAGTGTCCAAACCATCGACATAATAACGGGTACGATGTTTGGACGGCGAATAAAATGGGCAACTGTTCCGAAAATGAGGATGTCTACGGATTTTGTTCGAGGAACTCGAATAACTGGTGCAACCTTGCTAACACAAAGGAGCCGAAGAGAATTATACTCTTACGATTGCTCTCATGGAATAACGCAACGTGACGTGACAGGATGCTGGAGACTTGGATCGAATCGGAGAAAGCTGATGCGGAGTTAAATTGGAGGCTAACGGTAAGTTGAATGAATTGTTAATGGGAATAAATTAATTAACGGAGGATTAAAGGTCAGGGGAATGAACTTATAGGAATGATGCGGTAATTGTGATTGGGTTGAAAGAATTTTTTGGGATTTTGTGATTGGGTTGGGAGAAGGTTGAAAGAATTTTTTGAGATTTTGGGATTGGATTGGGAGAAGGTTGAAAGAATTTTGGGGGATTTTGTGATTGGGTTGGGAGAAGGTTGAAAGAATTTTGGGGGATTTTGTGATTGGGTTGGGAGACGATTGAAAGAATTTTTTTGGATTTTGTGATTGGGTTGGGAGAAGGTTGAAAGAATTTTTTGGGATTTTGTGATTGGGTTGGAAGAAGGTTGAAAGAATTTTTTGTTGCGTGATAATTGTCTGTGGAATTATTTTTATTGGTAAGAAATATAATTTTCGTTTCGTTTAAACTTTGTGTAAATAGTAGTTACGTTTTGTTTTCGTTGTGTAATTGTTGTTTCAATGTAACTCGTTGCTTCGAGTGTTTAGTATTTATCGTATTGATTATTTACTGTGTCTTGTGTAGTTTGTTGTTTATTGGTTAGTATTTAAAAAAAAGCGACGTGGGTATATGTAATATTTTTATTTAACCCTTTGTGCTATAACCACGAGTCACACTCGTGGCGCCGATTCTGGTTAAAATACAATAAGACACAATATTTATGATAAAGTTCAATTTTAATTCTAAGTGTAATTTAAATTTACAAAATTTAAAATTAGCAAATATATTTAAACACAGTATTTATGATAAAGTTCAATTTTAGCTTTAACTGTAATTTAAATTTACAATATTGAAAGTTAGCAAATACAAAATACGTGTAATATTTTAATACTTTGAGTTTGACAGAGTGTCGAAGACGTGAATAACTATTGCTAATATGCATGAAGATTGAAAAAATAGTAAGCCAAGGCTTTAATTAATTATGATATTATAATATTATAATTTAATTATTACATATTATTAGGTATCTATTATACTACGTAATATAATTTATTCAAAGGTTTATTCATACATGCTATAAAGCATTAAAGAGAATCGTATTTTGCAAAATAGAAAAATACAAAAATGCTCTTAAATTGTATTTCAACACAAAGTTTAAAGTAATCAATACAAAAATATCTTACAGCTTAAAATGAATTTTATTTTTAATAATTATAACCTTAAAAAAATAGTATATCGCTGTTTCGTGTGCAGGAATTTAATACGAACCGGATATTAATGATTCGAAGACAAAAACAAGTTTTCTATAAATTACATAATTGACAAAAATAGTAAAACTAATGATAGATTTTCTCCATAATAATTATTGAATAAATTACACGCGTTTTTACAATTTTGTAATTTTTATGTTACAAAATTACAAAAAGTTTTATTCGATAGAAATAACGGGATTAACTCGTTTAATACACGTACACGCATTTCTTTAACGATTGCAATCAATGTTTCTAAATAATAAATATCAGTAAGAATAACAATTAAAAAATTTTAAACTAGATTTAAAAATCTATAAATCTATTTGCACAATAATATCTTTAGTATTTTATATTTGTCAAACACATTAGAAACTATGTCTGAAATTATACCTTTCGTCTTAAATCAAGTGTATTTTTTATATACAATGCAGATTATAAATCGTATCCAGACATTTCGATTGATTTGTAGCAACAGTACACGAATGTTACTAAAATGTATAAATTAACGACAAATTGATAATTTGTAGTACAGCTTGTAACCTTTTTACGAAACCAACAGGCTATAAATTAAAATTATTTATTAGAAACCTTATCCATTACATATTCAAATTAAATACGTAATTTGTAGATACATCCACTAGATCAAGATATCACTAGTTGATTTAATCTCGGCTGTTTCCTACCAGTTTAAAGTATCCTTTTCTATCCAATCCGTAGCTCAGTAATTAGACAACTTGAAAATACAAAACTCTTTAAACAACAAAATTGAAAATGGATACCAATTTTATTATTCCATATCAGCTTTTAAAAATCAATCGCATTATAATATTCTACTATATTCAAATTAAATACGTAATTTGTAGATACATCCACTAGATCAAGATATCACTAGTCGATTTAATCTCGATTGTGTTTCCTACCAGTTTAAAGTATCCTTTTTTATCCAACCCGTAGCTCGGTAATTAAACAACTTGAAAATACAAAACTCTTTAACCGTTTGACTGCTACGCGGCGCAAAAGCGCTGCGTTCATTTGTCTCGAAAACCGCGACGCAGCGCTCCCGCGGTGCGAATTTTTTTTTTTCATGTAATAGTCAGTGATCTTCCCCTAATCGAAATGATCCTTTACGTGCTGATCATAAGAGAAGATCAATAAACTTTAAGTTATCTTTTTATAAATTTTAATTTTCAAAGAAAAAAACAATTTAATGTTTATTTTTTCTTATTCACAATCACAATTAATATTGTTTCTTTATAATACGAAAAGAATTATTAAAATTGATTGATATTTGTCTAAATGAGAGTGTTTTATTTGACAACATCAAGTCAAAATATGTCCCGCAGTTTTCGTGCGTTCTTGCAAGAATTGCTTAGCAGTCAAACGGTTAAACAACAAAATTGATACGAATTGGATACCAATTTTATTATTCCATCTGCTACACACAATTGCATTAACCCCTTGGCTTGGCTAATACCAGCCACTTGGGAATTAAATCAATTCCAGTTTTTACAAAATTATTAATTTTAGCATCAGATTAATGCTTAATTTTTCACAAACCAAATCTAAATTAATCGGTTCGGCTTACGAGTGGCTTACGAACATGAAAGACAAGACACGTACTATTAATGGTCGATTAATTGAATTACACCAAATGTCAATTAGAACACGAAGAATTTGAAATAAACAGTATGTTGCATATTTTCAACACAATGCAATGGAAGGTTAAAAATATTGAGGGATATGTAGAAATAGTAGTATATATATATATTTAATTGCAAAAAATAGGAGATGATAAAGAAATATGCAGACGCCTCGTGGCACGCTTCTGGATGTCTCGACGAGAACTGACGATGATCGCCACTTCTCGAACTCGTCAGCTCGACGACAATGTATGTACTTTGGGTTTCTTGGAATGTCTTTACCGCGAAGGCAAAGCGGCACCCAAAACATCTTCCGATGGAGAGTTTTATTGTCTAACTGTATTTTACTTTTACAAAAAAGAATGCAGATTTTCTTTTTAAATGGACCAATACAAAAAAATGCATAATATTAATTTAAAAAAATGCTCCAGTCCGAACTGTTTAATTTTCTCTTACATTTTTTTCCATCTCTAAACGTTTTAAATATTTATCTAGTCCGAGTTACGTGAAATGATTTGTGTATCTTCTAATTTTAATTATTTCTTAACCCCTTGGCTTGCGATTTCTTCAATCTTCATACGTATTAGNAACAAAATTGATACGAATTGGATACCAATTTTATTATTCCATCTGCTACACACAATTGCATTAACCCCTTGGCTTGGCTAATACCAGCCACTTGGGAATTAAATCAATTCCAGTTTTTACAAAATTATTAATTTTAGCATCAGATTAATGCTTAATTTTTCACAAACCAAATCTAAATTAATCGGTTCGGCTTACGAGTGGCTTACGAACATGAAAGACAAGACACGTACTATTAATGGTCGATTAATTGAATTACACCAAATGTCAATTAGAACACGAAGAATTTGAAATAAACAGTATGTTGCATATTTTCAACACAATGCAATGGAAGGTTAAAAATATTGAGGGATATGTAGAAATAGTAGTATATATATATATTTAATTGCAAAAAATAGGAGATGATAAAGAAATATGCAGACGCCTCGTGGCACGCTTCTGGATGTCTCGACGAGAACTGACGATGATCGCCACTTCTCGAACTCGTCAGCTCGACGACAATGTATGTACTTTGGGTTTCTTGGAATGTCTTTACCGCGAAGGCAAAGCGGCACCCAAAACATCTTCCGATGGAGAGTTTTATTGTCTAACTGTATTTTACTTTTACAAAAAAGAATGCAGATTTTCTTTTTAAATGGACCAATACAAAAAAATGCATAATATTAATTTAAAAAAATGCTCCAGTCCGAACTGTTTAATTTTCTCTTACATTTTTTTCCATCTCTAAACGTTTTAAATATTTATCTAGTCCGAGTTACGTGAAATGATTTGTGTATCTTCTAATTTTAATTATTTCTTAACCCCTTGGCTTGCGATTTCTTCAATCTTCATACGTATTAGCAATAATTATTCACGTCTTTGACACTCTGTCAAACGCAAAGTATTTAAATATTACACGTATTTTGTATTTGCTAACTTTCAATATTGTAAATTTAAATTACAGTTAAAGCTAAAATTGAACTTTATCATAAATACTGTGTTTAAATATATTTGCTAATTTTAAATCTTGTAAATTTAAATTACACTTAGAATTAAAATTGAACTTTATCATAAATACCGTGTTTATTGTATTTTATCCAGAATCGGCGCCACGAGTGTAACTCGTGGTTACAGGGCAAAGGGTTAATATCAAACAAAATTAATCCAATATTTTGTTCACATAATTTTCTAACAAAATTACATCTAAAAAATAAGTAAATGTCCGGATATTTACAAAAAAATACTGTCTATCTTCCAAACGTTAGAATCAAGCTTCACAAAATTTCTCCAGTCTCCAAGATAGCGAAAACGCATGCTCGTTAATTTTACTCGAAGTAACGGTGAAAGATAAGAGTATCGGTGGACAAAGTGAACAATTTCGAACACGACCATGGCCATAGCAACAGGATGAGACGCAACGACTGACAAGTAGCCAAGGAGCAGTCGAGAGAAAGAAAAGTCGAGTCCTTCGGCTTACATATTTCAAAGTACGCTACTCAAACCGGTGTGTCTCGTGCAATCTGCATAAGTCGTACAATCGTTGTGTTCTCCAGTTCGCGCCATCTTCTGCGCATCGGACGTCAGCCACTGTGCTGAAATGGAACCGGTATGATCTCCTCTGTCTCTTTTCAAGCGCGCGCTTCCAGTCTGCTCGCCCTTCTCCTTATGTCATGTCCAGACTGATGCGACAAACGCATTCGCGAAACGCACCCGAAGCATCCGTAAGGTCGCTTTCGGTTTTTCACTTTGATTTGAAAATGTTTTAACTAATAATTACCGTAGATGGATCGTGGTGTCGCTACAGTGATACAGTAATCAAATTTAATAGCGCAGTGATAACTAAAGAAAATTAATTTTTTCAAATATAGATACATCAGTTTGTAACCTTTAAGATGGTTAAAAGATTTATTTTATTTCGTTATTACTGTACTATTAAATTCTATTATTGTATTACTGTAGCGATACTACGATCCATCTATACCAATTATTTAAAAATTTTCAAATCAAAGTGAAAAACTGTAATCAATAGTAATTTTTTTTCTTTAATACGCAGACAAAATTCGATCAATAGAGGGTTAGGTTCGGGTTAGGTTTAATTTTTTCAAATATAGATACATCAGTTTGTAACTTTTAACCCTTTTAGTGCCGGGCGGAAAACAGGTGCCTATGCGAAAAATGCCGGCCGATTTTCAGAGTTTTTCTAGGGTTCGGGAAAATGGTCATAAAAACCAAACGAGAAACGATATTTACGTGATTCAAAAAGCAGTACATTAAGGACGAAATAGAGAAGAAAACAATGACACTAGTTTTTCTAAATTCATTGAAAATAATATAAATAACAAAGGTATAAAAGATCGTGAAGAAAGTAAAAGTTGAGTTCTCTCTTACAAAACGTATTTGCGCATACAAAAAGTCATCTTTTCATGATAATTTTATATAGACCATTTATTACAAAGTATATACTTTGCATTTCCAATATATTTTGCAACAAGATAAATAATATTACGTAACAAAAATAAAAAATAACTCGAAGGTACATGATAAGCGCCGGACAGATTATCTCTTCCGAAATACGTAATTGTTATAGATAATATAACATTGCTGAAACAAAATTATGTTGTCATAAATATATTCTCTCATAATAAAATTAGACCATTTATAACGTATTATAAATTTATTTTGAGACAGAGTTCTCCCGCAATGCGAATAGTAAAGCGCTACAAGGCGAGGGCCGATATATCGGCCTCCGGCACTAAAAGGGTTAAGTCACACGGTCCCATAGAGGGTTAGGGAGGAATAATATCATATATATCATATAGTAATAGTAAGTAATAGTAAAATTAAGTAGTAAGTTAAAGTAGTAAGTAATAATAGTAGTAAGTAGTAAGTAATAATAAAATTATAATGGGAATAATAATTTTTCTTGGTATTTACGAAACTATTTATTTCAGGAAAAAATTGTTCCAATAAAAATGTAATTTTTAACGACACGCTCCCGTAGAGGGTTAAACATTTTATCTGGTAGTTTTTAAATGATTTCATTAGTTAACACTAGATTTACGGAACCCGTCAATTTGATGTAGTTCTAATTTCGGGTTTAAGTTTAACAAGTGTGCGAGCGGAAATTGTAAGCTCGAAATAAAATGTATATACGAAAAATATACTAAATGAATCTCTACTAATAAAAATTGATCGATTTCAAGTAAAGTGAACTAATTATATTACAGAATATTTGTATTTTAATGTACCCATCAAAATGATCCAATCAAGGTCCGTAAATCTAGTGTTAATTAAAAAGGTAGGCAAAAGGTGTCTCAAAAGATGTGAAACATTTTGATAAGTACAAATTCCAGGTCTCTATCGACGATCATTTTAGAACAAAGGAAAAAAGATATTTTTAACCCTTTGCACTCGGCTGGCGCCGCTAAGGCGACATGCATAATTTTCTTCAGAGATTATGTTTTTAATTAGATTCTATATTTTCATCAATTCAAACACTTCTTTTATCTTAAAATAAAAGTAAATTAACCAAATGAATGAGAAATCGTAAACATTTATAATTCTCTTTTTTTCTTCTCAAAAGAACACTAAGTTTTCGCAATAGTCCCTTGAAACTTAAAAAAGTCTTCGAATGCAAAGGGTTAATACTGTAAATCGAATGACAAGTTCGATGTAAAGGTTTACCAATGGCAGTCGAAACACAGTTAATTTATAGACTTTTAAAAACGGAAAATTCCATTTTCTACAGATAACATATAAATTGAAAAAAAAAATGTTCTGTTCCCCTCGTACGATTAAGTGTTAATATAGCATTTGAAAAGGTAAAAAAATATGAATACAAACTTCATTACCTTCTGCAAAAGAATAATATCACAAGCATAAGTTAACAAAAATATAAAATTATAACAAAGCAAAGAAACTTTAATACAAACAAAAATTTACTCATTCATAACTTATTTAGTTAGTGTGTTCAATTAATCTTATCACATTAACCCTTTTTTATTTTTAAAGACCGTGGAAAATCATTGCAGACGTTGACTTCATTCTAGTAGAGTAAAATCTGTTTACACATTTAACACAGAAATCAATATTAATAAAACTGTTATTATAAGTACATATATATTACATCAATATTAATATTAACATAAATTTAATATAAAAATCATGGAAACGTGGTGTATTTACAAAATTTATTCATTTCAAAATTCTACTCTTTCTCACTTATTTTCTTTCTCTGATTTCTTTTTAAGTAAAAGTATCGATATAATTAAATAAATTTTCTAACCCTTAACGCTCCTTTGGCTCCGCTACGGAGACATTCTCTTTTCAACACGATTACGCTCAATTCCCAAAGATATCACACATGATTTACAAAATTAAAAATTTATGTTTCGTTTACAAGAGGAAACAGGATATTTATAAAACGAATAAAAACAGGTACTTTCACAAGCAGTAGTAATTTTAAATTAATAATAATTAATAAAGACATGGAAACAATAGTGTATTTTCAGATTTATTCGTTTCAAAATTTTACTCCTCACTTATTTTCTTTCTCTGATTCTTTTTTAAGTAAAAGTATCGATATAATTAAATAAATTTTCTAACCCTTAGCGCTCCTTTGGCTCCGCTACGGAGATATTCTCTTTTCAACACGATTACGCTCAATTCCCAAAGATATCACACATGATTTACAGAATTAAAAATTTATGTTTCGTTTACAAGAGGAAAAAGGATATTTATAAAACAAATAAAAACAAGCACCTTCACAAGCAATAGTAATTTTTTCCGTTCAAAATAAAACTTCTCTTCAGTGACAAAGAATCGTATGGAGTGCAAAGGGTTAATAATAGATAAACCATAACCTTATATTAGACGTACGATAAAAATATCTAGCAAAATTTAACCGAACAGGAATTCAGGGACAGGAAAATGGAAACAATTATAATACGAGTCCATAAAAACGCCATGAATCGTATCAGCATTTATTTGAATGCGTTATAATATNCATTTGAAAAGGTAAAAAAATATGAATACAAACTTCATTACCTTCTGCAAAAGAATAATATCACAAGCATAAGTTAACAAAAATATAAAATTATAACAAAGCAAAGAAACTTTAATACAAACAAAAATTTACTCATTCATAACTTATTTAGTTAGTGTGTTCAATTAATCTTATCACATTAACCCTTTTTTATTTTTAAAGACCGTGGAAAATCATTGCAGACGTTGACTTCATTCTAGTAGAGTAAAATCTGTTTACACATTTAACACAGAAATCAATATTAATAAAACTGTTATTATAAGTACATATATATTACATCAATATTAATATTAACATAAATTTAATATAAAAATCATGGAAACGTGGTGTATTTACAAAATTTATTCATTTCAAAATTCTACTCTTTCTCACTTATTTTCTTTCTCTGATTTCTTTTTAAGTAAAAGTATCGATATAATTAAATAAATTTTCTAACCCTTAACGCTCCTTTGGCTCCGCTACGGAGACATTCTCTTTTCAACACGATTACGCTCAATTCCCAAAGATATCACACATGATTTACAAAATTAAAAATTTATGTTTCGTTTACAAGAGGAAACAGGATATTTATAAAACGAATAAAAACAGGTACTTTCACAAGCAGTAGTAATTTTAAATTAATAATAATTAATAAAGACATGGAAACAATAGTGTATTTTCAGATTTATTCGTTTCAAAATTTTACTCCTCACTTATTTTCTTTCTCTGATTCTTTTTTAAGTAAAAGTATCGATATAATTAAATAAACTTTTTAACCCTTAGCGCTCCTTTGGCTCCGCTACGGAGATATTCTCTTTTCAACACGATTACGCTCAATTTCCAAAGATATCACACATGATTTACAGAATTAAAAATTTATGTTTCGTTTACAAGAGGAAAAAGGATATTTATAAAACAAATAAAAACAAGCACCTTCACAAGCAATAGTAATTTTTTCCGTTCAAAATAAAACTTCTCTTCAGTGACAAAGAATCGTATGGAGTGCAAAGGGTTAATAATAGATAAACCATAACCTTATATTAGACGTACGATAAAAATATCTAGCAAAATTTAACCGAACAGGAATTCAGGGACAGGAAAATGGAAACAATTATAATACGAGTCCATAAAAACGCCATGAATCGTATCAGCATTTATTTGAATGCGTTATAATATAACAATTAGAGGAACGCCGAATACACTGAGTCCACGAATAACGATACGTGCATGCTCCGGATTTCATCGAAAATCTCGCTCGCAGTGTCCCAATTCGCGCTCAATTTAGCCATGCTTCGCGTCCCTTCTCTCGATCCATCCAGACAGGATCATAAAAAACTTGAACTTTGCATCGCATGCACAACGCCCGTTTCGTTTATGGATCTCGTCGAATAAATAACTACAACGGACAGATTGATTAATACGAGTAGATAAATCGCAGTAAAGTGAGTGCAATACGGTATCCCTATTTCTCTTTATCCTCTTCTCTTTTATTTTTTCCACCACTCATTTCGTTCCTGTGCCGCACCTCTCCAGGACCATCGCTTCGGACACTTTTACGCGATACCTTACAAGCTGTAAAAACGAAACTGTCACCGGCCACGATGTTGTAAAATCCTCGTTATGTTCATCCACTCGTGCATGCCGTCGTTTACATCCACATAAACACGAGAAACGGGGATGGAACAGAAGGGTTATAAGGGGGGGAAAGAAGAAAAATGTCCATGATATATAACTACCTCGAATTGACGCCTCGTTTGCAATCTTACGTCTGACACAATTGTAACGCCCCCTTCCTGAATCTTTTAACCCTTTGCGCTCGGGAACTTCTTTGAGTTTCGAAGGACTGCTGTGAAAATTTAATGTTCCTTCGGAAAGAGGAACGTAAAATTATAAATGTTTACGATTCTTTGTTTACTTGGTTAATTTAGTTTATTTTAAAACAAAAGTGTTTGAATTGACGAAGATACAGAATTTAATTTAAAACTTATTCTCTGAAGAAAATTATGCGTGTCGCCGTAGCGGCGCCAGTCGAGTGCAAAGGGTTAACGTACAATGGGCAAGAAGCATCGTATAGTTTCGTGTGTTTCGTGTATAGGGTAAGTCTGGGGTAGTTTGAGCAATTTTTGGAAAGAAGCCATTGCATTGTTGGTTTTTTACGTTTTTGTTGTTTTGGGTAAATTAAAGCCGGGTATAAGTAATTTAGAGTACGTATAAATCATACTTCGCGATGTATTAAAATATTTATTTCTTTTTTTAATTAAGAAATACCAACATTGCAAATGGACGGCCTTATCCGCATGTTTGAGTCAGAACGTCCACCCATTATGGATGAGACCGATCTCCAAAAATACAAAAAAATGTACGCTACCGTCCATAAGTATTTGACCACCTTCAGTTTCTCTAAAGTACACAAAATATGTTTGAAATAAGGCATTCCAATATAATTTTTACATTATTTCTCTGTTGCAGCCATATAAGGATCACGTTTCTATGTCAATCGTATAAATTTATATTCATTCTACTTAGGGGTATTTATAATATAATGTAAACACCAAATGGTCAAATACTTATGGACGGTAGTGTAGCTTAAATAAAATATAATACAAGAGAAAATTAGTTGATACGTTGCTTTTTCTTCAATTTCCCACATAAATCAGAAATGTTCCAATGCTCAGAGCATCCATCGTTAAACAACGTCCACACCTCACACGTTTAACCCAACCCTCGTTTACGGAGGATTCCAAATAGTTGTTTTTAGCTTTGCTTTCTGGTATGCACAAAACTTTAAATATAATTTATAATATACATCCATAAGTCACTGGACACTTGTAAGTTATCAATAGAACATTTACCGAAATTGAATTTTAGTAAGATCTCAAAAAGATAGTAAAATTTATTTTTCTCTGTTACATCAACGATTCATAAATAATAAAATCATTTTATAACTACAATATAAGCTTTTCTTCATTTTAAATCTATTAAGTGTCCGATCTCTTATGAACGCCACTGTATACACAGTTTTGCGACAAGTGTCAGTACGAAAATATTAATAAGCCGATTTATTCGTTTTAGTTTGAGATATTGATACTGGCCGGTCTCTCCCGATGGTCAAACTATCCCGGACTTACCCTAAAATGTATGAAAAGATTTTGTTTATTGATTATAACAACGATGCGGCAAGATTTCAAATTGACGCGATAGACCGTACTTCATATCCTTTTTTTTTTTTTTTTATTAATATGAAAAAAAACCCTGGAATAAAAGTATTGGTTAGCTTTTGTATACAGTTATGGATAACACTGAAGCGTACGATTTCGATTATTGACGATACTAGTGTCTTTATCTGTATATATCTATATACATATAAGTGTATTATAATAGGAAAGGGAATTTAGAGAGATCTAAAGAAAGATGTAGCTTATATTTACAGAAAAATTGTATAATTAAATGTAAGCCACCTGTTAAACAAAGATCCTGACCTGACGAGCAACGTGCACGACGAACTTCCTCGCGGTTAGATCGTTTCAATAGAAATATCTTCTAAGAAAACGTATTAAATGTATAAAAAAATAATGCGATTTTTTAGCATCCTATCCTCTCTTTCTCTTCTATTCTTCTATTTTCATCGTGCAGGATAATTTTGGTAATGTCCAATGATAATTTGTAACATTGCTTATTAGTTGACCTAGAACTTTACATTTAGAATCAACGATTCATTGTTAATAGTACTGTACGTACACTTATCACAATAAAATAAAATGCGAGTAACCATTCGTAGTACTTGATGCGATATTAATTCAGAATAACGCAGCATAATTTAAAAAGAGAAAGAAAATAACGATACGACGGCAATAAATAAATCTACGAGACCAATAAGACATAACACTGTGTACTGAACTATGCAAATTGCTACCAGCTCTTGTAAAAAATAAGAATTTATGTTTGCTTCGATGCTGTGAAACAAAACTATACCTTCTAATGTTATTAAACTAAAAGAATTCATCAGTCTGTTCACCTTTAACATTAGAACTAACAAATTTCTCATACAAATTTTATAAATTCGCTGTGCTTCTTCATTTTGAAGGAATTCCTGCGATTTTTTGTAAAAAGTATGTTTCACATTGCATTGTATATTTTTTCGTGCACCTTCAATTTTTCTTTCTTCGATACGAATACGTATTCTCGAATCATTGCTAGCTCTTGTGTTAAAAAGCAAAAGGAGACTAAAATTTTTTGAACAATCGAAGCACATCCTTGAGGTTTCAATGCCTCGAGATCTCGCATTCGATACTTGTGGTCGATGCTTCCAGATACAATTCTGGTTTCTTTCAGAGAGACTCGATCCAGTATCGGTGCGTAATTACATATCCTGAAGAACTACCTAATTTTGTAGGTATATTCTTAAAAGGACACGATTTAAACCTAATAGTATCAAACAGTATGATCCGCAGACGAAGCACGACTTCGTAAAAAATATCAATAATCTGCTATCGAAGTACGAATTATAGAAAATAAATTTCCTAGATAGCTGACTGAAGTCTAAATTAGTGTATGGTTTCAAGATTGATCGAAAACCCTAACGTAGACATTGAAGAACATTGGTATTACGAGGTAACATTGACAGTCCTGTAATTTGTTCGTAACTTTTCTTTATAATTCAAGTTCTTAGGAAAATCTAGTGTAATTGATTTATTTATTTATTAATTTTTTGTCTCATTTGGTAAAACGATGTAAAAATAAAATAATTTGTAACGCAAATATTTTTAGTCTCATTTGGTAAAATTATATAAAAATAAAATAATTTGTAACGCAAATATTTTTTGTTTCATTTGGCAAAACTGTATAAAAATAAATAGTCAAATAAAAAAATCCAATTTAGGTGCCAATGCAACTTCAGATTAGTGCAATTTTAGCTATTTATATTTATATAATATGCCAATTTTATTCCAGTTACGGAGTAAGATTAACATAAAGAAACAAAAGTGACAAAAGATTTAATATTGTAACAGAATATTCGAAGCAAACCCGAACGTTTAAATTTTTATATAGTAAAATAAAATTAAAATAAAATTAGTTACGGAGTAACATTACCATAAAGAAACAAAACACAAATTTTATGCATTTTTACACTCATACCAAAGTGACAAAAGATTTAATATTGTAACAGAATATTCGAAGCAAACCCGAACGTTTAAATTTTTATATAGTAAAATAAAATTAAAATAAAATTAAAATAAAATTAGTTACGGAGTAAGATTAACATAAAGAAACAAAACACATATTTTATGCATTTTTACACTCATACCAAAGTGACAAAAGATTTAATGTTGTAATAGAATATCTGAAGCAAATCCGAACGTTTAAATTTTTATATAGTAGAATAAAATTAGAATAAAATGTTACAGAGACGTGTCGATGTTCCCCCGTTTACCGTATCCAATGTTGTTCGAAGTGTAATGTTTACCTTGTAATTAAACGTACGTAGCGTTTCATTGAATTTTGCAAAATTAAGTTCGTCTCGGCTGCGTTCACCGACACACGTGCTTCGACGCGAAAATGTACGCGGCCATTGCGACGGGCGCATATTTTGCGAGAGAAAATAGGCAAACAGCCGCACAGCAGTGATGGACCGTATGATTTACAACGACGATTAAACGGAACCCTTGAAATTTGTTGTATTAACGGTGTCCGGTCAATTAGGAATTAAATAAGGTTCGGAACACCTAAGAATTTGTCATCATACTTTACACGATTTTTAACCGATTTGTACTTCGAATCAGAGTACGAAAATCGAGCTTCTCTTAAAGCGAGGACGACTAAAATCATTGATAATAAAGAGTAACAAAAATAAAGTAAACACAGAAAGAAAGACACGCATCAATGAACCTTGGTCACTTTAATTAAATAGCCGATTTACAAAACTGAAACAATCCACCTTACTTAATAAAAATAAAAAAAAAAAAAATAAAAATAAAAGGAAAGCACACTTTACGCATTAAAAATGAAGTAGATATCGCAGCTTTTCTTATCTCGTGTAATGAGGTCAAGTTTATTGCTTAACAAAATTAAATTCTTAAGAAATTTCTTTACAATTTACTATGCATAGTGAGCGTGTGTGATAAAAATAAAAGAACTCACTGTCTCGACGCGGGAACACGCATCGTATCTAAATAAAAATCTGCAAAATATTTTGATTATTTCAACACTTGGTTATCGAATCTTACGAGGAAAATGCAACGAGTCAATGAAGCAAAGACACGTAATTCAATTTATATTACACTATCAATGTACATCTCGCACCCAGTTGTTATCGTGTTCTTGTCGGAACGTAACGCGAGATTTCGCGATACATTTTCGTTAATAAATTCGTTACGCGCCATACTCTTTCACGAACAGGATAACTCAGCAGCGCGTACGCAGCTTCAACGTTCCATTTCCACTGTGACATAACGTTACGGTACTCTTTCGATATATGCTATGGTGCAGCACGCTTTTTATAGAGAATTTATAGAAATTTCTCAACCGAAGCGTGAATTTGAAGCATATTTCCGGTTTCTCGAGCACGTCTCGGCGAATTTCTTCGTCCATTGGTGCGTTTCTCCGACCGAACGGTTGAATCCAAGTGAATCGTTCGTAAACGTCCAACACCTTTCCTTTCTCGAAACGAATTCCCGACATCTGCAACCGCGTCCAAGTCAACAGTTTTCCATCGAAATTAAAGGTTTTACGTAACGAGCTGCCGGAAGTTGGGAATTGTAGGACATCAACTCGTCCCCTCGTTTCAATCGTTTATGCAAAACATTACCGCATACGGATATGCGCAAGACACTTGACACGTTATTAGATCAGAGAGCTGGGTNTGAATATCTGGATTTTGTTTTTGTTCGAGATAAATTTATCCAATTTATTGGGAGAACCGTTCATTCGAACTGATAAATAAGCAACCGTAAAGTAAGTTATTTTTGTTTATATCTTTATTATTCGATGTAGATAAAAAATTATTTGAATAACGATTTTTATAAAAGATACTTTATGCGTTACTCGAAACCTTGAATATCTGGATTTTGTTTTTGTTCCAAATTTTATCCAATTTATTCGAAGAACCGTTCATTCGAACTGATAAATAAGTAATTGCAAAATAACTCATTTTTATGCATATCTTTAGTATTCGAAATTAAAATAACATCGGCAGGTGCAGTTCGTCTCGAGTTGGGATTAGTCACGTGACAGAAAGACCTTTTAATTTTGATCTGAATTGTAGTTTGAGACCGATTCTGCAGATATTTTTCTTTTAACCCTGCTGCGTCCCTCGGATCATTTTTTATACAATCGAGTTTTTCTTTCGTTAACACGTTAAACGCCACGCCGATTTCGATCGACTTTCCGTTAGGCTGTGTACTGTGATATTAATTTAAAAATATTTGATCTCAAAATAGTTAAGAATTTAAGAAAAAAATTGTAGAGGCCTGCAAAGGAAAAACGTATCATTGTTTAATGTTATTTAATAGAATCCATTAATGAATTATAAGGTATTATTTTTTAAAACTGATATTGTCAGTTCTCAGAAACAAACGACGCCTAAATTGAAATTTCAGCGTCGGTCCGCAGGGTCCGACGTGGCGCTTAACATGTTAAAAAGCTTCCTAATTTTGAGAAAAATGTGAAAAGAAAAACATTGTCAATATGTCAATTTCCATTTTTTTCATTTTTTCATCAGACACACATTTTTATCAGAATTAGGAATTTTTTTTAGTCAAATGAAATCACGCGTAAGTCAAAAATAATTTGAGGACCATAGCAGAATTAATATCAGAGCCATGAACGTTGAAATTTTTATTATTTCCGCTGAATTTATGAAAGAAACTGAAATAACTTAATTAAAACAATTTTAAACCATTTGATTCGGATAATTTATATTTGTTCATTATACTTGGTTGCTGGTCAGAACAGAGAAACTTTAAAGTAATGACAAATTTGTAATCAATAATGAAACTTAACAGCCTTCAGTCGCGATTAAAATAAACATTTCTCAAAAAATTTAAAGTTCGTAGGAGGAACTGTATTTTCTTGGCAAACTTCATAAACATTTATATTCCTAACAATATCGGAGTTTATAAAAACTTAACCTTCATCGTGTAATTTTAATGTCAAACGAACATAGAAGATACCTACCTAAAAAATAAAATATACATTCAATGTAAAAATATCTAACCCGACAGATCAAACGTTTCTTAATCATCCATAACATTCGATGTTGTTGCAACAAATCACAGTTTCTTAAAAATTTTAAGTTTCATTTATTAAAGAAGTCTAATGAAGCAAAACAAGTCTCCAAATGTAACCTTCCGAACAGTCCATTTCAAAACATCTTTAGAAACCTTGTAACCGTTGAAAAGCAGCTCGAACAATGTGCCAAACGCTTCACGAACCGTCCACGCTATCCCCCGAATGCATCTCGCATACTAATTTCTCTCGCGTTGCGTGTCATTGATCTTTGCGTAAAAAAGAAAAAAGAAGAAGAGCTAAATTAAGATACTTCCTTCGTTTTCTTTTCTTTTTTTAACCGCAACCGTTCCGCCTGCGATTTATTCCGCAGAAAAGTCAGGATTGATTCGTTCATTTCGCCTCGTGCGTGTGACCGTGTCGTTTCCGGTTCACCAGTCACAAAGCAGGTCGTTTTCTTAACTTCTTAGCATAATCTTAGATGCACGCGCGCTCGAAACGTGACCGGCGCTCGTTGACTCATAATCGATGTCTTCCTAACATCGTTCAGCTTCAATTTTCTCATTTTCAACATTTTCGACCTGCAATCTTTCTTTCGGTCGCTGTACAACCGCCTTCCGTGTTTTCTCTATCGGTTATCGACAAGAGGCGATCTAATTCTCCACGTTTATACGATCGAATCGGTTTGTGCACAGGTGCAGTTGCATCGCGATCGAAAGAAAAAGGCAGGCGCCAGCGTTGAAACGAGCCACAGTCCGGTGTTGCGAATCGAACGGCGAATATCGGTAGCACGCATCTTCGTTGTATCGCTGCAAATTCATTTAAACGGGGCGAATCATTAAGCTTCGTACGATAACAGCCAATCGCTTCGTATCAGATTTTTGCTCGGAACGTGTTCCCGCGGTGGAAAAAGGAGAGAAGAAGAAAAAAAAAAGAAGAAGAAGAGAGGCAGCAAATGAGGGGGGAAACGAAGGAGGGTACGAAGTGTCCTCCGCAGAAAAGAAGAGGAAGGAACCATGAACGAGGGGGGGAAAAAGGACGTAAGAATGAAACAGCATATCGAAGAGACAGACCTCGGTGTTCTTATTTGAAAATTAATTTGCCCAGAGATGGAACGACCAGTTTTTCAGCGGACGTTTTATTGCGTCGCGTCGTGCAACTGAGACATCCGCCAATTTCTTGATTATGCGCGCGAATCTCCTTACCAGGAGCCCGCAGCGAACGTTCGTACCAGTGTAAACTATTACTTCATAGGAATCGTGCTACGAGGTGTATTATTTCGCTTAATACGACACGTGTATGATCAATCTCTATACTTAATTGCACACTTGGCGAGAAACGAGGAGCTTTGGTCAGTCTTAACCGAACCAGTTTGGACCTGCTCGAAACATGTCCGATTGGAATAAAAATAAAAAAATACAAAAAAAAAAAAAAAAAAAAAAAAAAAAAAGCTCGTATCCTGGATCCAGCTGACGGAACTGGAGGAATCGCGCGATCCGACTAAACCAAAACTGTTTACCGTACAGAGTGCAAAGACGGACAATGTACGTCCAATGTTACCGGATCCAAAGTAGTTAGATTTCTCTGTCGATTTTCTACACAGATAAGTTCCGATCGGCCAAGCATGGGACTAGTTCGATCAGTCGACGATCGTTACTCGTTTAATAGAATTAAATCGTCCGTCGACACGGCGAGATCAGAGGATTCGCTCGATAATGAAGCCTTAATACCTACGTGTCCGCTGTTGGATCACACAAGCATGCACGCACGCACGCACGCACGCACCTAAATACTTCCGCGACATTCAACGGAAGCTTCTCGACCATCTGCCTCCTTCTTCGCTCTGTCCACGCACCGTTTTCTCTCCGATCCGCCACTTTCCACGATATCTGAAAACGTGCTCGTTAACACGCATGTGTGTCACCGTTCGCTATCTTCTCCGTCCGCATCCCTTTCCTCGTTTCATCGATTCGATCGTCGATACATTCACGACACTCCCTGGCTCGTCGAGTATCCAAGAACCAATTCATTACGCGGCATCGAGAGTATCCAAGATTACCGTGATCATCGAGGGATCCTGTTTCGAAATGCCACGTTAAAAACTTTTTGCGCGTGACAGTGCGAGAGGCTGAGGCGGCAGGCGGAGGGGGGGCGGGGAGGATACGGTCCCTTGGAATCGCGGTTTACTACTTATATTAAAGAAGAGGACCGTTGATCGTCGACGCTTCTCGTTCTCCGCGGACAGAACGAAAGCACGTTCTACTGAAACGAGTGGAACAAGACTTTACAAAGTACCTCGGCAGAAAGAGCCGAGGACAGTCGTGTTTGCGAGGTTTACAGCACACGGCGACACTCGATCATCGAGAAGACCGTCGAGCGATCCTCGTTTACGGACGACTGAGCTCTGCTAACCGGTCGTCTCTCGTAATCGAACGAACGAGCTCTAACGTGCTTCTCTCGTTTCGTGTCTTAACAACGCGTTGCGCTCTGCTTGCTATGTACCGAGCACCAAGTAGCCAGCGAAAGAAAGAAAGAAAGAAAGAAAGAGAGAGAAGACGAGGCGTGAATCGAAAAGGAAGTATTTAATCGAAATAACAATTTGAGAGGTCGAAAGAGAAAACGGAATTGAGAGAAAAGGAAACGGGAAGGAGACAGAAAGAGGGAAAGGTGTAGACGTAGGCACAAAGTGAGCGAAGGTGGCAGATTCGATCAACGAACCGAAGGACGTGGAAGGTCGAGGGATGCCTGAGGTATACGTTGTCCATGAACCTCGGCGTCCCACGAACCACTCACAAAAACGTTCATGATTTTCTTGTTCTCTTGGTCAGTGTAGAAAAAAGGACAAAAAAAAGAAAAGAAAAGAAAAGAAAAGAAAAAAAAAAGAAAAGAAAAAGAACGCGAAGAAGCCTGCGGAATACAACGCACTCTATCTCTCTTTCTCTCTCTCTCCCTCGATTTGTTTGCGGCTGAATCCCTTTTGTGATCGGAACACGAGCTCGAATCGCGACGCTGTTGTCCGAACAGGCAGAACCTTGAGGCATCGATTCCCTCCGTCTTTCGTCCGTGAACAACGAGCATTCTCTCAATCGTAGGCTCCCTATCCTTCCTCTCTTTTGAAGCAGGAAGAAAATTTAGTCGTCTGTTGGCCCTCGTCGAGTTTCATCGTCGTCATCGTTCAATCCGTTCTCCACTCGGTGAACCGAACGGGTCAAGTCGTCGCATTACCACGGCCAAGTAGAGAGAACCGGCCAACATGGCCCGAGACTGCTTCCTAAAAGTACAACGTTCCGGTTAATCGTAAATTTCGTCGTTTCGTGCCACCCGAGAGACGATCCGAACGTTCGGAGAACGATGACCAGGATGGAACGGAGAACACTTCACGGAGAGCCTTCTTTCCTCTCTCCCATCATCTTTCCCTCCTTTCAGGCCATCTTTTTCTCCTTCTTCTTCTTTTCCTACTTCTTCTTCTTCTTCTTCTTCGTCTTCGTCTTCTTCTTCTCCTTCTTCTTCTCTTCGCTATATAAGACACGGGCATCATTTCTCTTTGGATTCGACCTGTTCTTCCAGTCGCTTTACTTCACCGACTGGTCGGTAATCGATCTGAAATCAGAAAAAAGGTTCGCCTGCGGTTACTGATGTGTTACATTTCGGCGCACCGACCGGCCCAGGAATCGTCAAAGTGGAGGAACACTTTGCGCTCGTCTTCGGTCGACTACCCCGGACCGATCGCTGTACGATCGGAGCTACCTCTGTCCACGTGATCGCGTTAAATTGGTAACATAAATACTTGTGTTATCGTCGATGTGGGTAATAGAAGTATTATATAGATGTTCGTTAGGGGGTAGTGATTTATTAACCCTTATCATTTCGGGAATACTTTGGAACGTTCGTCTGTAGACTCCGAACAAATTTTTGTTAATTTTAAACCGAAGAATTCTGAGAAAAGACTCGGATAATTTTAACCAGTTAACTTTCTTTGCGAAAGAAAACGTGTGTTTTCAGTGTAGGAGGTATAATTTAAGGTTACGAAGCGATTTTGAAAGTGAAAATTTGCTTTATTTCATTGTGACTGGAATTTTGTTCGTTTCCCGGAATAAATTTGCAATTGATCACGGTTTCTTACTTTGATTTTTATAATTGAATTTTTATAATGATTCTTACTTTTGATTACTGTATTACTATATAATGATACCACGATCCATCTACAGGAGTTATTAGTTAAAATATTTTCAAATCGAAGTGAAAATCTGTGATCAATTGTAATTTTTTCTTTGAAAGTTACAAACTAATGTATCTATATTTGAAAAAATTAATTTTCTTTAGTTATCACTGCACTATTAAATTTTATTACTGTATCAGTGTGATGATATCACGACCCATCTATAGTAATTATTAGTTAAAACATTTTCAAATCAAAGTGAAAAACTGTAATCAATCGTAATTTTTTCTCCGATAAGCTATAGAGGGTTAAATAACTTCACCCTTTTATACTTCCAGAAATAACTAAATTTTTTCGTTCTCTTCACTCCGTCCCACTTTCGCCCAAAAATTTCCACACACTTGAACAACGCAGTCATTCCACGATCTCAATAAGCAGACAAAATTCGGGCTATAAATGATTAAGTGTATTTGACGACTATATCCGTCATGAAGATGTGGCAGAATTTTGTGTCACGACGGCTATATTCGTCATGCGTGAAACTTTGTTACAATTTGATATTTAAATTGTAATTTTGGCGAAAACTAAATTATATTGGTAAATTTTAATATTTTTAAAATGTTTAGAGGTCGAGAAAAAATAAAACAAACAAATAAAAATTATAAATAATTTGAGTTGGATTCGTAACATCCTGAGAGCTAACTATACCCGTCATCGCGCTTTGCAAAGAGATGGCCACAGTTAATTGGTTAATAAGCTAGAGTATTTATGAATATTGTATTTATTAATATTTTACTGTTATTTATATATATATTTCTTTTTAATTATTTTCATAAACGTTAGTTTTGGACGAATTTTTCAGCGCGATTAGATGCGACAGAACGTAAGAACTATCTATGCAATTTTTTTTTTATTAGTACGTGTAATTCATTTTTTATATACACTGTTTTTCGTTTCCCCTGTATAAACTTAGCTACAGCTACTATCACTTCGGAATTCTTCGATATAAAACCTGACCGCTATCCGTTTCTTTATTCATTTTTGCGCAGCTTCATATTCTAGGAAATAGCGCTTGAAATAAATAAGATAAAAATGAATGAATTACTCGGAAATGATCGCAGGTGCTTTCAAAGGCACGATGTATAATATATGCCTGCTTGCAGTGAACTAAAGCAAATAATAATAAAGTTCCGATATTCTGGCAGCGGTATTGCCGGTTAGAGTAGAACACTGACTTAAGGCTGGTAGTATTGCTGACGGCTGGAGTGATAAGGATTGATGCTTTATCTAGAGGCATTCTTAAGGTAGATAATAATTCATAGACCGATACGATATTCAATCCTGTGTGCATTTATATCTCGAAAATTAACCTCGTTGTCTTCTTCGCTTAGATTGCACATTCGTATTCTATGAGAAATTTTTTTTCTAATTTTTAAATAGGCTTGAAAAATATAACAATATTAATATTAGGTTGTCCCGAAAGAAAATCTAGCTATGTTTAAATAAACATTCAGCCTTATTTGTTAAACAAGAGATGGGGGGAAAAATACTGCAAAATGAATCCTATAGAAAATAATAATATATTGTAAAACGTAAAATATTATGGATTCATTACTTATTAATAAAACGAAAGAAACTTTTGGAATAACCTAATAGAAGTACGGACGATTGAAGTGTACCTATTTCTACCAAAGAATTTAAAATAATAACTGTTTAAAGAAAATATAAGACGCAAGGGAAATAAATCTTTATTAACCCTTTGCACTCGAAGACTTTTTTAAGTTTCAAAGGACTATTGCGAAAACTTAAAGTGTTCTTTTGGAAAGAAAAAAAGAAAATTATAAATGTTTACGATTTCTTATTTATTTGGTTAATTTAGTTTTATTTAGATGTTTAGTTAGTTTTATTTTAATTAAGATAAAAGAAGTGTTTGAATTGATGAAAATATAGAATCTAATTAAAAACATAATCTCTGAAGAAAATTATGCATGTTGCCATAGCGGCACCAGCCGAGTGCAAAGGGTTAATATTCGTTATAGAAAATCACAACAAATTCTTAAAAATACACCATTGTAATAAATATTCAGTTGCGCGTTGAAATTACTCGACACCGTACTATTTTCAAATTTAATTTCTGGATCAGTGCAAAAAAGTATTCTATTTAATTCAGCTGCCATACTAAACATTTCACCAACCTGTACAATGGTATTAAAATATTTTTCACCGAGTTCTTCCAAGAATCATTACATTATCCAAGAACCACCGGTACGATGATACAATATAAAAAAAAAAGGAAAACATAAAAAAAAAA
>SMSQ01001145.1:69295-98787 GCA_019453375.1 Ctenoplectra terminalis
AAAAATACTGCAAAATGAATCCTATAGAAAATAATAATATATTGTAAAACGTAAAATATTATGGATTCATTACTTATTAATAAAACGAAAGAAACTTTTGGAATAACCTAATAGAAGTACGGACGATTGAAGTGTACCTATTTCTACCAAAGAATTTAAAATAATAACTGTTTAAAGAAAATATAAGACGCAAGGGAAATAAATCTTTATTAACCCTTTGCACTCGAAGACTTTTTTAAGTTTCAAAGGACTATTGCGAAAACTTAAAGTGTTCTTTTGGAAAGAAAAAAAGAAAATTATAAATGTTTACGATTTCTTATTTATTTGGTTAATTTAGTTTTATTTAGATGTTTAGTTAGTTTTATTTTAATTAAGATAAAAGAAGTGTTTGAATTGATGAAAATATAGAATCTAATTAAAAACATAATCTCTGAAGAAAATTATGCATGTTGCCATAGCGGCACCAGCCGAGTGCAAAGGGTTAATATTCGTTATAGAAAATCACAACAAATTCTTAAAAATACACCATTGTAATAAATATTCAGTTGCGCGTTGAAATTACTCGACACCGTACTATTTTCAAATTTAATTTCTGGATCAGTGCAAAAAAGTATTCTATTTAATTCAGCTGCCATACTAAACATTTCACCAACCTGTACAATGGTATTAAAATATTTTTCACCGAGTTCTTCCAAGAATCATTACATTATCCAAGAACCACCGGTACGATGATACAATATAAAAAAAAAAGGAAAACATAAAAAAAAAAATATAAACCGAAAACCATTAATCCACGAATAAGTGACCTGGCCAAGACGTGACCATTAAACAGCAGTGTTGGACCGAAAACGATCGGTAATGACGCCTATTAACCGAGCAAAAGGTAACATAGCGCCGCGAGGGCTGTGAGCGCTACCGAAACGGCTACAGGAAACAAATTCGAAGTAAACTTAACGACCCACCGTGCCGTCTTATCCAGCGGATATTAAATCCACCGGCGAGACATTTCTCATGCGAAAACTTTCCACTGGCAGGGCGGAAATTTACCGCGTAGCATGACTTTAAGGACGCGAACCTGGTCGACCACGGGCAAAGGAAGAGACAGGGAAGAAACGAAGGAGAAAGATGTCGAAAAAAAAAAGAAAAAAAAAAGAAAAAAAAAAGANTACTCGGTACACGGTCCACGGATGTGGGATGACTGAGTAATTGTGTACATGAATGAGAGTTTGCGACCGAGCGATAGGAAGGTACGTTCGGGTTCGAGCGTTCGGGACTAACAACCGGTGCAAGATATCGAGCGAATGTTTAGTTCTAAGAATCGGGCGGAGAATGCGGGCGACTGTTTTGGGAAAATGATTGTGTGCGCGCATATGGGTGTGCGGTGATATCGGGATGAACGCGGGAGAGATCGGAGGTGATCGAGCGACCGATAGGACGTAGCGTAGCGCGGTGTAAAATTAAGTATTTTGGGTTTTTATTGGATGCGTGTTTTGTTTATTTGTTCACGAATAGAGGAATGTTTTATTTGTAACTGTTATATAAATTCTGAAAATACTTATGATATCTATTACTATTATATAAATTTTGAAAATACCAATGATATCTATAACCATTATATAAATTCTAAAAATACTAATAATATCTATAACTATTATATAAATTCTGAATATACTGATGATATCTATTATAATTATATAAAATCTGGAAATACTGATGATATCTATTATAATTATTTAACATCTGAAAATACTAATGATATCTATTACTATTATATAAATTCTGAACATACTGATGATATCTATTATAATTATATAAATTCTTAAAATACTAATGATATCTATAACTGTTATATAAATTCTGAAAATACGAATATCTATTACTATTATATAAATTCTGAAAATACTTATGATATCTATAATTATTATATAAATTTTGAAAATACTAATGATATCTATTACCATTATATAAATTCTGAAAATACTAATGATATCTGTAACTGTTATATAAATTTTGAAAATACCAATGATATCTATAACCATTATATAAATTCTAAAAATACTAATAATATCTATAACTATTATATAAATTCTGAACATACTGATGATATCTATTATAATTATTTAACATCTGAAAATACTAATGATATCTGTAACTATTATATAAATTCTGAAAATACCAATATCTATAACCATTATATAAATTCTGAAAATACTAATAATATCTATAAGTATTATATAAATTCTGAATATACTGATGATATCTATTATAATTATATAAAATCTGAAAATATTGATGATATCTATTATAATTATATAAAATCTGAAAATACTAATGATATCTATTACTATTATACAAATTCTGAACATACTGATGACATCTATTATAATTATATAAAATCTGAAAATACTAATAATATCTATAACTATTATATAAATTCTGAAAATACTAACGATATCTATAACTATTNTAAAATACTAATGATATCTATAACTGTTATATAAATTCTGAAAATACAAATATCTATTACTATTATATAAATTCTGAAAATACTAATGATATCTATTACTATTATACAAATTCTGAACATACTGATGATATCTATTATAATTATATAAAATCTGAAAATACTAATAATATCCATAACTATTATATAAATTCTGAAAATACTAACGATATCTATAACTATTATATAAATTCTAAAAATACTAATAATATCTATAACATAACAAAATTCATAAAATGACACGAATGAGCTTCGATACGCTCGTTCACGGAAAACGAAGAGACGATTCGGTATTTGGATCTCGAGGATCGGTTGATGCGAGCGAAATGTATATTTTTGGGTGAGTTTATGGGGTTACGTTACGAGGCGTATGTTTGGTTCGTAATTGAGATTAACTCTGCTGTTGGCAACTTGGTACCAGCGTACATATTTGTATATTTTTTGTGAGAATTATTTTATGTTCCTGTGAAAATATCGCAAAATCTCTCTGGATCTCCATTTGTTGGATATTTTTACGTCGATGTACGATTACGTTGGAAGATTATGCTTTGAGTGCTCAGTTTCCACACGTATGACCTTTATCAAACAAGCGTAAAAATTTCTATTGAGAACATAAGGGTTAAATTTGAGTTGTTTCATAGAAATATTTCGATATTTTGGATACTGTTCGTGTTTGATAAGTTCATGTGGTATGTTGAAAATAATTGAGATAGAAGTTGAAGAGAAAGTTTCAAGTACCACTCTTATTTTTTGAATTTTAGTTCGAGAGAAAAATCTGTGATACGATTTTTATACTTCGTACATCTTGTACTTACATTATTTATGGATACTTGAAATCTTGTAAAGGAATTTTGTGTTGAGTTTGAAGTTTTGAAATTTGTTTTATAATAGTATTTTTATATTTGATTTTTTACAATATTAAAAGATTTTTAGGACAGAAAAATTTAATATTAATTAAAAACCAAGATTATTAAATATTGACAAGAAAACATTATTAAATGTATTACAGTTCTAATTAATATTATCACTTCGATATTAAATATTTCATTTTTCTTTTTTTTATATAAAATATAAATCTATAAGTTGAAAAAAAAAAATCATTAGAATATCATGAGATAAATTGATTTACACATTCTGATATTTTCCTGACGTTTGTTAACTCTTAAATACTTCTTCAATAATTTATAAATAATTCAGCAGATAAGAAACGAAAGCTGTCATCAAATTTTAATTGAGCGAAATCACCAGCATTCATGGCAGCATTAACTTCTATTTCTATATAAAGCTAGTGTAAAAAGAAACGAGAACATCAAATAATTTTCCGCCTCGAAGGTATTTTTCATGTGTAACTGAACTAATTACTCGCTTCCACTGTTTTCTAAAGATAATTAATATCGAGGCTTCCGTTTTCCATGAAACGTTTTTAATTGACTGAGAAACATCTCTTCAACTCCATTTATATCAATAAATTATTTCTTGATATTTCATAAAAACATGAAATTATTCTTAACGCTTGCGGCTACTAGTGAATAATATAATTAACAGCAAACGTGGGAACTAATAATAGTACATAAAATATATTTGCACGTACCGAAGGTGTAGAAAAGAAGGAATACAAAAGAAGAGTAATTCCGATAGCTAAATGCTTTCGATTTTCATTTAAAATTTATCGTATAAAATTAATTTAATTATTCGAAACTTTAACTTTCTATAATTCCAATTGACTTGGCAGTTAACCTGCCCATATGTTTACATTTTTTAAATTTTATTTTGTTTCCTGATCACTGAGTTACTTTATTTTATTAACATAAAATTATACTGACACGAACCGAGCTATTTATAAGCAACCAGTAGTTTGTGGAACTCAGATTAAATAACTATAATTAATTATAACTGTTTCTGCCATTGGAATATAAAATTGTGGTTATAGAGGGTTAAGGAAAAAGGAACGTTCATTTATCAAGTAACTTAGAATCGTGACACAGTCCTTACCCGTTCTACTTATTCAACGACCACAGAAAATTTTCATATTTAACTCATTATTGCAAGTTATTTATATCTAACAGTACAATATAAAACTCGAAGAATTAATAGAACCAATATTCCACTTTATCTTTGATTATAAATGGACAAAATAATTAACACACTGTATATGAGACACCTATAAATACGTTTTTAGCAAGGTAATAAATAAATTCCTGATTTTTATTTATGTTTTCTGTATCTGAGTAAAATTGTATTTTATAAAATAATGTATTTTGTGTAGTGTATATATTATTAATACAAGGACTACCAAAATGGTCAAAATGATCCATTCGTAATTTTTTACAGAAATTTTGTAAATTAATTACGGTGCCTTTGGGGAGATTTTCCGTGATTTTCTGTTAAAAATATAGATAAATCTTTGTCTCAGTTACATTACGTATTATTTTATATACTTTCCACTTTGATTTCTTTGGTAGAAATAATTTAATCGTTTTAATCGTCGGTGGTTCTAGTGTTAAGGGAACGGTTTTTTCGCGATATTATCCAGAATCAATTAAATCGCCGAAAATAGCCCGTATATATCGTATTAAAATTCATTACTATTTATATTATTATAATTAAATAAATATAATAACGCGCCGAAAATAAGTCGTATATATCGTGTTAAAATTCATTAATATTTATATTATTATAATTAAATAAATATAATATGGGGCCAAAATAATAATAATAATAAATAAATATATATGGGCCGAAAATAGCCCGTATATATCATGTTAAAATTCATTAATATTTATATTATTATAATTAAATAAATACAATAACGGGCCGAAATAATAATAATAAATAAATAGATATGGACCGAAAATAGCCCGTATATAACGTGTTAAAATTCATTAATATTTATATTATCATAATTAAATAAATATAATAACGGGCCGAAATAATAATAATAAATAAATAGATATGGGCCGAAAATAGGCCGTATATACAGTATTAAAATTCATTAATATTTATATTATTATAATTAAATAGATATATTTCATTTTCGTCAAAGTATTTCTTACGAGACCCTTTATACGATTTTCAAATCTTTTTTCCCAGATATTGATACTATTCCGTGTGATCGTCGCAACGAAAAATCGCTCGCCATTCAATACTTCCAGACCTTGACGAATCATATTTACACAATGACCGAGTCCTGACGAGGATTTCCGACATCCGCGAAAATATCCACGGCGAAAGAATAGACCAAAGGCCGAAGTCAGAAAATCCTAGCGAAGCGGAACCTTGCCTGGCACTAAAACTTGGCCGTGTCGTAAAACGAGTCTCGTCGACATACAGGGTGTTTCTTTCAACTGGAAACGATGGAATATCTTATGAAGAACCGAAGCTATAAAAACGAAAATGTTTCTACAAAAATTGTTTAGTATAAAGAGGAACATTATGTGGTATGAATAATTTTTTTATCGGTGGAGTGATTTTAAGGTTCAGTTAACTCTTTTTAATGGAATTATGTATATATACATAATTTGATAGTATTTGTTGAGATAAATTCAACGACCTGTACAAAACGTTATTCAACATAGTTAAAAGTCATAAATTAACAAGTTCTCAAGGATTCAGGTCAATGTGAATCCACGAGTTATCGACACGTTTCCTAAAAGTTAACCTTCAAATACTTTTCTATTATTATAAATTTAAAAAATGTGTATATAGAGTTCTATTGAAAAGAAATGGTCTTAAAATCATTCCNTAAATAAATAGATATGGACCGAAAATAGCCCGTATATAACGTGTTAAAATTCATTAATATTTATATTATCATAATTAAATAAATATAATAACGGGCCGAAATAATAATAATAAATAAATAGATATGGGCCGAAAATAGGCCGTATATACAGTATTAAAATTCATTAATATTTATATTATTATAATTAAATAGATATATTTCATTTTCGTCAAAGTATTTCTTACGAGACCCTTTATACGATTTTCAAATCTTTTTTCCCAGATATTGATACTATTCCGTGTGATCGTCGCAACGAAAAATCGCTCGCCATTCAATACTTCCAGACCTTGACGAATCATATTTACACAATGACCGAGTCCTGACGAGGATTTCCGACATCCGCGAAAATATCCACGGCGAAAGAATAGACCAAAGGCCGAAGTCAGAAAATCCTAGCGAAGCGGAACCTTGCCTGGCACTAAAACTTGGCCGTGTCGTAAAACGAGTCTCGTCGACATACAGGGTGTTTCTTTCAACTGGAAACGATGGAATATCTTATGAAGAACCGAAGCTATAAAAACGAAAATGTTTCTACAAAAATTGTTTAGTATAAAGAGGAACATTATGTGGTATGAATAATTTTTTTATCGGTGGAGTGATTTTAAGGTTCAGTTAACTCTTTTTAATGGAATTATGTATATATACATAATTTGATAGTATTTGTTGAGATAAATTCAACGACCTGTACAAAACGTTATTCAACATAGTTAAAAGTCATAAATTAACAAGTTCTCAAGGATTCAGGTCAATGTGAATCCACGAGTTATCGACACGTTTCCTAAAAGTTAACCTTCAAATACTTTTCTATTATTATAAATTTAAAAAATGTGTATATAGAGTTCTATTGAAAAGAAATGGTCTTAAAATCATTCCCATTGTTCCACCAACAAAAAGATTATTTATACCAGATAATGTTCCCATAATATTATAAATAAAACATATATAAAGCCTCATTTAAAATAATTAATTTCGAAACTTACCACACTACTTTTACTCAACAAATGCTATCATATCATAAATAAAAAAATTATATGTATATAGAGTTCCATTAGAAAAAATTTACCTTAAAATCATCCCTGTTACTCCACTAATAAAAAGATTATTTATACCACATAACGTTCCCATAATATTATTAATAAAAAAAATATAAAATCTAATCTACAAAAAATCAATCTTGAAACTTACCACACCACTCAACTCAACAAACCTTATCATACCACAAATTAAAAAAAATATATAAAGTCCTGTTTAACAAAAAATGAACCCTGAAATCTCCCCTATTACCTCATCTACAAAAAAATAATTTATATCGCTTAATGTCCGCGTTTAAAACATTTTAAATACATTTTACCGTTTTCACTCAACCCCTCGACGACAAACGGCCGCGACTAGTATACTATTTATGTGCTTTTCAAGAGAATTTTTTACTCGTAAAGATCGGTGGCACATGAGGAAACATCAGTCCATATGACGTATGGAGGGTTGGAAACATATGAAAAAAATATGGTTCATACAACGTATGAAAGTCATTGTTGAGGGTTTAAAAAAAACGCCCTGTATGCGTATGTCTGGAAAAGCATCGCAGCGATAAAGACCAGCCCGGTATCTATAGACTTTTGGAGGATTTTCATAGACGTTTCGGATCCCCTTTTTAGGACCGTTTTTAATCGTTGTTCGTGTCCGCTCGATTGCTTAAACGTGTCCAATGGAAGGTCCTTAAAACCAATCCGTGATCGCGCATAAAGGCGCCGAAAATGAATTCGTGAAGCAAGGTACGCGTTAACTGCCGTCTCCCGTTTAACAATTCCGTGGTCCTTCCAGGAAGTTTCTGGCTCCAGAAAATCGCGCGGCTTTCTCAGTAACCAAACCGACCGTTGCGCCTCGTAAAAAACTCAAATTTGACGCGGAGGTTGAGTTATTTATTGGCTCTTATTTTTGTGTTTTTGGTAAGTTTTATGGAGTGGATATTAGTATCTTCGAGGACTGTTGGAGTTGAGGATGAGTAGCAATAATCGGTATTATTTTTTTTATATACTATGACTACTATTGAAAACAATTTTACAGAATTATTTATATTGTTTGAGTTTGTTGGATTTCTTTGCTTGAAAATTTTTTAGTATTGGAAAAGTATATGAAAATTTAAGTATTATTTGTAATATTGTTTAGTAAATAGTGCACTATCACAATTTTAACACAATTTAGTAAATAGTGCACTATCACAATTTTAGCAAAGCTTAATGAATAGTACACTATTATAATTTTAGCAAAGCTTAATAAATAGTGCACTATCATAATTTTAGCAAAGCTTAGCAAATAGTGCACTATCACAATTTTAACACAGTTTAGTAAATAGCGCACTATCATAATTTTAGAAAAGATTACTAAACAGTACACTATCATAATTTTAGCAAAGCTTAGTAAATAGTGCTCTATCATAATTGTAGCAAAGCCTAGCAAATAGTGCAGTATCATAATTTTAGCAAAGCTTAATAAATAGTACACTGTTATAATTCTAGCAAAGCTTAATAAATAGTGCACCATCATAATTTTAGCAAAACTTAGCAAATAGTGCACTATTATAATTTTAGAAAAGCTTAGTGAATACAACACTGTCACAATTTTATCAAAAAAGGAACAAGCAGAAATCAACAATCTAAAATAAATAAAAACTAAAATACTAAATCTAGAGTGCAACCGAACAAGATTCGCATTTACCATAGAAGTCGGCACGGAGAATTTCCCAAAGGGGCGAACAAACGAGCAGACAAAGAAGGTTAGTAGGAGTTCAACGCGAAAGGCAAAAGAGCGGCAAGCAGAAGAATGACAAGGATAAAAGAAGGTTCGGTTAATAGGACTCGTAACGAGACTCGTAACGCTTACGCAAGACGACCCCATCAAATGTTACACATATTTAACCCATCGACGTAGCTGGAAATATTATTTCCACTCGTAAAACGAACCATCCGAACGATCGACTGTTACTTTGACGCCGCTTTCGGACCAAGAGGGAGGATCAACAATATCGCCTCTCTGGTTCGTCCCAGAAATACGCACCAGGGCATACTTTGCGACCCGTTCTGGTGCACGGACTTGTCGCGTGGCTTTACGATTCGTTTTCATGGCTTTTCAGTGCAATGACACACGCGAAACCCTTTTTCTTCCTCTTCTTCTTCATTGGTTCTCCCTTTTTATGTTCACAGCAGTGGAACAATAAGGATATCGTAGATAACTTGAAAGGAATGCTACGGAGTTGGGACACCGCTGATTTTGATGAAAGTTTGATATGATATAGATCTTGAAAAAATATTAGAGAGTGGCGAATTTAAGAGGAGGCGCGTACAGAGCCTCGAAATTTTTCATACTTTTTTCTTTGTATAGTGGGAAATTAGGGAAACATAATTTAGTTCCATAAAAATATAATATAATTCCTATGTATTATATTTAATTAAATAAAAATCATAATTCAATATTTAAGTTTTTTTTTTCTTTTTTGTATAGTGGAAAGTTAGGGAAACATAATTTACCTTCATAACATTCAATCATTTATGAATTCTTCTGTATTTGAATTTGGAATACTATAATTCCTATGTATAATATTTAATTGAATCAAATTCATAATTCAATATTTATGTTTTTATCTTCTTTTTTATATTATGGGAAATTAGGGAAACATAATTTAGTTCCAAAACACTCAATCATTTATGAATTCTTCTGCATTTGAATTTGGAATATTATAATTCCTATGTATAATATTTAATTGAATCAAATTCATAATTCAATATTTATGTTTTTTTCTTCTTTTTTATATTATGGGAAATTAGGGAAACATAATTTAGTTCCAAAACACTCAATCATTTATGAATTCTTCTGCATTTGAATTTGGAATATTATAATTTCTATCTATTATATTTAATTAAATAAAATTCATAATTCAATATTTATGCTTTTTTTTTTAGATTTAATATTTAGCACCTGGGGCCTCAACTAATCTAAATCTGCCCCTGATATTAGAGAGTATTTCTTTATATCGGCTATAGTTCACTTTGAAGGAATGATACCAGTCTTCAAAGTAGGGGATGAAAAACCTATTTGATAGTACATCTCAAAAACTATTGGAGATAGAAAGAAAGTTTACATGTACGGTTTGTCTATTCTTTTAATGCCGAATCTAACTATGTAAAAAGTTTTTACAAAAATTAATTCATTTACGAACTTTTCGCCCTACTTTGAGGACTGACATTACTCCTTCAAAATGAACAATGGCCGATATAAGAAAGATACGTGTCTAAAATTGTTTCGAGATCTATATCATAACAAAATTTCATAAAAATCGACATGTATCAACTCCGTAACATTCCTTGTTAAGACTTAAGCTTTTTCTTTTCTTCTACGCAAGTAATTTACATTTTTGAAGCTGTTTTATTAAGGCATGCGTTCCGCTGAGAAAGTCGTCGGAAATGGGCTATATAACTTCTTTTTACTTAATCCTGCGAAGGGTAAAAATTATCGATCTAAAGAAAAAGCTAGAAGTTTATGAATCAGTGTGTCTAAGTTAATTGATATAGATGTTATATATTAGCATAGGGTAAAAGCACCGGATATGAGGCCGCATTTATGTTTAATTAAGTATCAGGTAATGAAAAGCGAAAAGGGTAAAAATTTTAATACTTCTGCATTCTTCATTTATTTGTACATTCTTAAGAAAATTATTATTATTTTCATAGATACTTTTAATCGATATAAAAATATACAAAATATAAAACAGTGCAAAGCCAGAGTCTTTATTACAAGACTGCTCTTGTACTGTTGTATTTACGAAAATAATTATCTTTTTTTAGCATTTAATATTAATTTAGGGTTAATATTAATTTAAAGCGAAAATAGTAAGAATTTTAATACTTCTGCATTCTTAATTTATTTGTACAGTCTTAAGAAACAGATTATTTTCGTAATAGAGGCTCTGGTTTTGCACTGTTATATATTTTTTACATTTTTATATTCAATAAAGGTATCTAGGAAAATAATAATCTTTTTTTTTAAGAACGTACAATTAAATGAAGAATGCAGAAGTATTAAAATTTTAACTCTTTTCGCTTCAAATTAATATTAAACGCTAAAATTAATATCAACCCTTTGCGCTCGAGCGATGAACTCTCACTCACCACTTGAATTAATAGTTCCAATCTCTGTGCACTTCGTAACACAGTACTGTGTTCGAAATTATTATTTTTAATTTGGTCTGTCTTTAGTAGTTACAAAAACAGAGTGAAACGATCAAATTAGCAGCAATAATAATGAGTTTGATTTTACGTTGCTTAGAGACCAAGACGTGTGGCAAAAAATAATTCAAAAATAGACAAAACGTAGATTTTAACTTTCTTTCTATCTCCAATAGTTTTCGAGATACACTATCAAATAGGTTTTTCATCCTCTACTTTGAGGACTTATATCACCCATCCGAAGTGAATGATGACCGATATAAAAAAATACTGTCTGATATCAGGCGCGGATTTAACTTGGTTGAAGCCCCAGGCGCAAAATTGGGGACCCCTTAAACATTAAATATAAAAAAAAAAGAAACTTAAATATTGAATTATGAATTTTATTTAATTAAATATAAAACATAGGAATTATAGTATTCCAAATTCAAATGCAGAAGAATTCATAAATGATTGAATGTTATGGAACTAAATTATGTTTCCCTAACTTTCCACCGTACGAAAAAGAAAAAAAAAAGAAAAAAGCTTAAATATTGAATTATGAATTTTATTTAATTAAATATAATACATAGGAATTATAATATTCCAAATTCAAATGCAGAAGAATTCATGAATGATTGAATGTTATGGAACTAAATTATATTTCCCTAATTTTTCCACTATACAAAAAAAAAAGAAAAAAAGAAAAAAACTTAAATATTGAATTATGAATTTTATTTAATTAAATATAAAACATAGGAATTATAATATTCCAAATTCAAATGCAGAAGAATTCATGTTGTTTGTTATGAAACTAAATTATGTTTCTCTAATTTCTCATAATATAAAAAAAAAGAAAAAAACTTGAATATTGAATTATGAATTTTATTTAATTAAATATAAAACATAGGAATTATAGTATTCCAAATTCAAAAGCAGAACAATTCATAAATGATTGAATGTTATGGAACTAAATTATATTTCCCTAACTTTCCACCGTACGAAAAAGAAAAAAAAAAGAATCAAGCTTAAATATTGAATTATGAATTTGATTCAATTAAATATTATACATAGGAATTATAGTATTCCAAATTCAAATGCAGAAGAATTCATAAATGATTGAGTGTTATGAAACTAAATTATGTTTCCCTAATTTTCCACTATACAAAAAGAAGAAAAGGAAAAAACTTGAATATTGAATTATGAATTTTATTTAATTAAATATAAAACATAGGAATTATAATATTCCAAATTCAAATGCAAAAGAATTCATAAATGACTGAATGTTATGAAGCTAAATTATGTTTTCCTAACTTTCCACTATACAAAAAAGAAGAAAAGAAATATAAAAAAATCGAGGCCCCAGGCGCCTTGCCTTAAATCCGCCACTGTCTAATATCTTTTCGAGACCTATATCTCATCAAAATTTCATCGCATTTTGACGAGTGCTTCCTAAAATATCGCACGAAGCAAAATTACAAAGCTTAACTCTTTGCGTTCTTAGTCATACTCAATATTTTATCTCAACTGCATCGTATTTAATAAAATATTTTCAAAAGCTTACTGAATTTGCCTCAATTATCATATTTTTGCAATCGGTAACACATCTACCTTTATAAATCCCTTTAAAATTTAATTTCAGTATAAAAGAATATATTTCGTACGTTGAAACGTAAAATGTTGATTCCACCTCGACATGGGAATGCAAAGAATTGAGATTCAATATTAAGTCTTGTATAATGTAAAAACACAAAAAATGTTGAAATAAAATAATTATATCCGTTGTCGCCGTTCGAATTGCTGCATTAATCCAAACAGCGAACGAGAGTCGCCTCTCGAGTGCAGACTTAAAAGTTAATATTATCGCCTAAAATTAAACTTCATTTATTTTTATTTTATTTTATTTTTTTTTCTGCCTCTTCAAGACAATTTGGATACATAAAGGCAGCATCGGTATCCCCACAGTATTCATGGGTCATAAAGTTGTCATAAAATATAAATTGTATCGTGTACTGTACGTTGAACAGAAATTAAATGCAATAATGCCAGCTGTTTCATAATCGAAAAACACGCTCAAACCGACAAGAGGTGCACGAACATTTTTCAAAATGTAATCGTATCCCAAGTATCGCCGTACACGTTGCATGGTTCGATTAACATGTGCCGCGTGCGTTATTTCTGCTCCGATCTATCTGATTTTGCACCGATCCATTAAAATAATTACCGATCATTATTGCATGCAGCGAGAAAGCGTTCATTATGGTACTTCTAACAACGTGTGTTCAAGCATCGAGCATTAATGTCAAATCATCTAATCAATATTTTTACATTTATCACAAGAGAATAGTCTCATTTTTAAACATCAATCTGTGATTATTACCTTCCTAATTACGATTGCGTGTACTGTGTGGATAGTCTGCGGTCGAACAGTGAAGATATCATCAAACAGTAGTAAAATATTGCAATGGTGGATTAGAACGGCAGATAAAATATTTGATTGAAATTTTTAACATTTTTGTTATTCGGAATAAAAAGAAATTTGCGAGTGCTAGTATTTTTAATACCAGATTTATGGATTAATTTGACGCAGTACACATTTCTTGCTTAACACATTGCTTATTATTCGGGAAGATCTCCCATCTTCTCAATTATTCTTCATAACTGATACTGCATTTGTGTACTTTCTTTCACGGACTTTTATTCCACAATACAGTTAGAAAAAAAATATCAAAGTTACTTTCACACTCTGTATTGATCATTTAAATAACGTAGGATTTTGATTTGATATCTTAATCCTCTATAGCCCGAATTTTGTCTGCTTATTGGAGAAAAAATTACGATTGATTACAGTTTTTTACTTTGATTTGAAAATATTTTAACTAATAGTTACTGTAGATGGATTATGGTGTCACTACAGTGATACAGTAATCAAATTTAACCCTTTGCACTCCGTAGGATTCTTTATCATCGAAGGAAAGAAGTTTTATTTCGAACGGAAGAAATTATTATTCCTTGTAGAAGTACTTGTTTTTATTCATTTCATAAATATCCTTTTTCCTCTCGTAAACGAAACATAAATTTTTTATTTTGTAAATCATCATGGTGTGATATCTTTGGAAATTAAGCGTAATCGTGTTGAAAACAGAATGTCTCCGTAGCGTAACGGAACCTGGTTTTTGTAAATTTTACCATAATGAAGTAACCGTTCTGCGAAATATAGTTACTTTTTTATAATCGTTACGGTGTGTATTGATAAAAATAAATTATGAAGCTAGTTTTAACGGTATCATTACTCCATCTTATGAGAAACTTTATAAGTAAAAAATTATAGAACTGTTCACGATTGGATTGCTAAAGACTTCCATATATAAATATAGAAGATATAAAAATAGACTTCTATATATAAAAATAGACTTCTATACATAAAACTTGGTACTTGCGATGAATAATTACTGAGATATCTTCAAATAAATAATCTGTTCGGGAGTACGCTTAGTCAACGTGATTCTTAACGCGACCTTGTTTACAATGACAGATCAGGTCTAAACAAGTACACTGTTCATTCATCGCAAGTACCAAGTTGTATAATACTCTTTTACGCAGAATTAGATGGTCTACCAGAATCCGGAAAAAAAATTACACGTTTCATTTAAAAAACTGAAGGTGACTCTAATATCTCAATAAACAAATTAGGAAATACAAAATAGATAAGACCACCGTATGTCCCCCAAGGTATGCAACTTTTGTAAAAAACATTTTTTCGTAAAACGAATACCTCAAAAGTTATTTGCGATCGTCACGTTAACGGACTCACCCTGTATATGAAATTGCGTTATTGTACTAAAATATCTATGTCTTTGTGCGATTAAAAATGATTTTCATTTTACAACTACACGTTACGCCGGTACCAAACGTGTCAAACAATTCCAATCTTTCCTATTTATTTTCCTACAATTATCGATTAATCAACCAAAAGAGAATCTCACAATTAAACAGGAAAATTGTGATAGATTCGTCAGCCGGATGAACAATCGCGGTATCGATTTCACGAGGAAAAGCTAAGATACGTCGGCCATCTTGAGGGATTTTAACCTCGAACCAGGTCCGTAATTACAAAGTCGTAAAAGCTCGATCGATGTCTGCGGGTTAGGAAGAAACAGTTAAGCCTGGAGAAACGTCGAAAGATGATCGGATAAAGACAGAAGCATTCGTGGAGAGAAGGAGCAGCTGAGATAGCTGTGAGCATGCATCGCTTCACAGTTCATGTTCCATTCTTTTGAAGCGGCCTTCATCTCCCGATTGACCATGGGGTGCCTCATAAAAGTATGATTTACAACTATGCTGCCTCGCAATCTCCTTACCAGACGTGATATCTCAGCCAACCGTTCCCCATTTAAGTTCGACCACGTTTCGAAATTTTACCGAAACGTGTTCTGAACAGTTAAAAAGTGTTCGGTCGGTTAAAATGCGAAAGAGGTGGAATTAACTGTTCGGTACCAATTAGTTTATTAAATGCCGGGTAATATTTGAAGCGCCTTGGGACTCGATTGAGAAATTAATTCAGACGTACGTTGTTTGGATAATAGAAATGATGGCGTAATTTATTCAGAGTCTATGGGGATAGAGATATAGGTAGTCCTCGTCTAACACGGTCGTTGTAGTGCTAAAAAATTCTGTGTTACGGGAATTCGTTGTTAAAAAAGAGGATTAGGATCTAAAAACTAACAAAACTGAACTTTTTCTTTTTATAATTAGGAGAAATATATTTATTAAAAAAAGAAAATCAATGACTGATAAAATTGTTACGTATTAATATTATATAATATATAATTTACGTATGTAAATGGTTTTAATAGTCCAATAATTTTAAAATATGTTCAATGTTCCGGGAACACAGTGAATTTATAATTCTAATATTCTAAAATTCTGTATGCAAATTTAACACAACGCATGGTTGCTCAAATAAAAAATATGGAATAACGATACTTGTATTTAAAAATTTTCCTCGCGTGGAGTACTGTATAGGACCGTGTTAGAGTGAAATCGCGTTATATGGGGGTTACCTGTATTTATAAAATTTGTACCTTTTATTAAAATTAAAATTGTTCTAAGAAGTTTGCGTAAATATTATAATTTGAAACGTAAGTCATTGAAGTGATTTAAGTTTTGTATAAATTGTTTCTATATAAATAAATTTTGTATAAAAAAATTTCAAATTTGCTTTTATTAAATATTATGTGATTTTTGTATTTATTAATAAATTTAATAAAATAATTATTTATTAATAAGTTTATTAATAATTAATAAATTGTATAAAAATCTGCAGTATTAGTCTCCTTTTCTTACAAATTAAATTTCCTAGCTTCTTCAAATAAATAAATATAAATAGTTTACACTATGTTTCGATATTTACCAAATTTATCAACGGCCACAATAATTAATTAACAATTATACATAATTAGTAATAATAATTAATACTGCCTATATTTAATATTTTTATTTTTATTTCTTGTCTAAAATTTACATTTTCTAAATTGTGAAACTATCAATGCTAAGCAGTGATACCTAATTTTACATATACGTAAACATTATTTAGATATAATAATAATAATTATAATAATAATTATCGCATAAAATTATGAGCAATATAATTCACAAAAATAAATTCAATACAATATCAAACACGATCCCACTTCCATAATATGAACATAAATTAAACGAACCAAAAGTAAAAAAAAAAAACAAGAATGAGAAGAACGCTATACCATTAATTCCCAGTACGAATATTTCATTTCATATTTTCCGTTTAAATGATATTAAAATGGATAACCTAACAATACGACGAGCACACAGGGGTATGCAAATTAACGAAACATCTTCCTTTTGTTCCACATAAAACGCTATTTAGATAATCGAATATTCGTTTAACCGTTGTTCGAGCAATCGAGATCCCTTTACGGTGCACCAGCATCGGCTACATACGAGGCCGAGCTATTCAAGTTATTCGCAGCATCTACGATCCACCTTTCATCGCGTCGTAAAAGTATTCGAAACGCGCGCTCGCTGTTACTTCACCTTTTGCATTTTATTTCAGGTAATTCAGTGCTGAGAGCTTTATCTAAACACACGTGGTCCGTCTTCCGGCGGTCTCCCATTAACGAAGACGCAAGAATCGCGTGCAATTTCAAGCGGAATCAACCGTTCGAAGTAACCGTGCGCACGGTGCCTAATCACGTATCCACATCACGGTTCTTTTTCCAGTGGTCCGTTCTGAAACCGGGTAAAAATAAATTGCTCTCGACTCTTATGCCCCGCGCGTGTCGACGTACGACACAATTTTAAAGGAACCTTAAATTCGAACCGAAGAAGATTAATCAGGGCGATCCGTACGCTCTGGACGCGCGGACTGGCCCAACCGTTTCCCGACAAAGACTTTCATCCGATGGTTGATCTAGGTAGATTTCGAGACGAGGGGAGACTGCTCGAGTGGTCGTAAACGAGATCCAAGGAGAAGACACATCCAGGCACGTAGCTAAAATGGAAACGGCTACGGTGGTTGCGGATCCAGAGGGTGGAAGTTTATCGTCTGACGGTAAGTGCTTCGCGAGTTCTCACTTTTACCCCGTTCGCGTCCTCCGTTCGGGATGGGGAGGCCATAAAATCAGCGCGAATGCTTCAAATAATACCTATCTGACATGCACCTCCAACCTTGGGTCACTACAGTTGAGGATTCAACTCTCTTGGTGACGTTTGTCGTTTCTGTTCGCATTAACCCTTTGCACTCCTGTGTCGAGTGTAGCTCGACATCAGTTTTTAACTCAGGAGCTCCTTTGTCGAGTCCCACTTGACAACAAAACCTATATAGCCCACAAAAAATTTCGCGAAAAGATTTTGTCGATGCTTGCTCGTGATTGTCATACTGTAAATATGAAATTGGGGAGGCCTGGAAGATTTGATAAACATGATCGCTTAGATGGAAAGCGTCGTTTCATCTTCGTACATCCCGAAGGAAAACACAAAGACTGTGCAGTCTGCTCAAATAGAAAAATACCTGGAGGAAGAAGAGAGACAACTTATTTTTGTGAAACGTGTGCGAAAGAAAACCAGGATCGCATCCTGGAAATTGTTTCAAAAGATACCATACGCTTGAAAATTTTAAAATACGACAATAGTGTAAATAAAACTGGTATTTAACCCATTGCCGCAAATGACGGCTATAGCCGTCAAATTTTTGTCGATATGTAGGCAAATGACGGCTATAGACGTCAAAAGTTTTTTTTATAAAAACTGTGGCCAAACGTGATAATTTTCACTTCCAAATATACAAGCTACGCTCAATTTCATCTGGTAGGCATAAACAATTGAAGAAAAAAAAGTGTGTTTCTGAGCGCCACTTCGAAATAAAAAGTGTGCGGCAATGGGTTAAGTGAATTTGTTTCTTCCTTTATTCATTTAAATTGCCTTATTCTTTAGTTAAAGTAAAATTCAAATAAAACGCTTAAAAGCGTTTGGAGCTGCTGGTAACGAAATTGAAATAAAATTCCGAGTGCAAAGGGTTAACGCGTCGACCGCCAAGCAGAAATCACACGTTTTGCCGAGGACGTCATAACTCAGGACGTCACACCGGTAGATACAAGATTCGATAAAAATGAATCTCTCATTTCCGATCTTCTGATAAAAATTTTCGTTAACACTAAACCTACTGTAGGGTGTTAGAAATAAAGAATGTGTGAGACGAGTGAATGTTTAGGCTAAGCTGAAAGAGGTATGAATGTTAGTTGTTCAAGTGCGTGCGGCCGGTGTCTCCTCGCGACGGGACGGCGCCGGTATGTTTAGGGAAAGTGTGACCGCGGACGAAATGATCTCGAGTGGTTGAAGGGATGCGAGGAAAGAATGTTTGGAACCGAGCGATCGAACCGTGTGAACCAAGTGATTGGGAAAACCGTGTACGTAATTGCGAGAGTTTGGACCATGGATGCAAGGGATGGAGTGCAAGGGAGAAAGGGTGCATGCGAGAGCAGAGGAAAGAATGAGCAGAGAGAATGATAAAAGTGTGAATGAGTTCAGCGACGAGTCAGTTAAGCGTAGGCAGCAGTTAAAAATAAGCAGTTAAGGATACGAGTTCAGAGTTAAGAGTCGAAGAGTAGACAGTGTGTTAGAGTTAGCGTCGGAAGAATTATTATATTGTATTTAGCATTAAACTTTACATATATACAGTCAACCCTCCTATAACGCGGTACTTTGAGAACGCGGTTTCCGTATAACGCCGACCTGAAATTGCGATAGCCCTCCTATAACGCGGCACTCTGAGAACGGGGTTTCCATATAACGCGGAGCTTGACAGCGAGGATGAGTGTTAAAAGATTTTACAAAAGTCTTTCTTGTTTTTGTTGGAAAACAGTTCTTTTGTTTACTTTTTGTTTCATTTTTTTTATCATTTCCTTATATGAACTCTTCGATTCGATAAAAATAATTTATAATTTAATCTTGTCTTTTGTGTTTCTTGGTCTCCATATAACGCGGTACGAATAGTGTGATTTGTACTAATTCTAAGTTTCTTATAGCGCGGTTTCCATACAACGCGGTAGACGGTTTCCATACAACGCGCTACGAATTAGCCTGGTTTGTACGGTTACATCCGAGTTTCTTATAGCGCGGTTTCCATATAACGCGGTACGCACTCACCGCGTTATAGGAGGGTTGACTGTACCAAAGTCTCATCCCACTTACTTATATCCCCACACTACCGACGATTAAAGTAAACCTTTTTGTACCCAAAGAAATAAAAATGATAGATATTCTAAAAAATACCAAAACTGTCTCATTATTTATATATTTAATTTATAATCTCGTTCCATAGAAATTATATTAACTCGATTATTCTATAGAAATTACCATCCACCCGCCACGAATCAGAATCGAAAGAGTTCTCGTTCGCAAAGAGTTAACCCTTTGAGCCCTGAATACTTTCTGGCGATGCGCTCCGTACAGCCGGAGCGCGCCTAGATAGCTGTGATCGGAATACTCTTTCGCTGGTGTGAAATCTGTTGATTCTATGTGCGAGTATATGCGTCATTGGCACACGTCTTACGCCCCATGCGGACGAGCGACTTCTGTCCGCGCGATCTCGCTGCGATTGTATATCTTTCCACGTTTTTAAAGTGAAAAACAACGAAGACGAACCGCACGATCGCAGCAAACAAAGAACGCTCGTCGGTAATGAAAGAAGCGCACAAAAAAAAAATATAAACGGTTCAATCTCTCGTAAACGCAACAGGTGCTTGACGAGTTGAAATAATCGAATATATTTACAACCTTTTATTTATTTAATGACTATCAGCGCGTGCTGTTTAATTAAGAATCGCTGATAATTGGACGTCAAGAAGTGTAAAATACGACGCGAAAAAGTAATGTTCAAGTTTTCTTACGATCTTGTTGAAAAATATCAATTCATTACCAGAAATCACGCGAAATTCTCCCGGACGCGAGTCAACCGCGACATTGAACGCGCCCCGTTGCGAATGTGTTAACCATTGAACGGCGGATGCCGGGTCAGAGCTGACCCAATGTACTTGTTTCAACCGACGCGCTAAACGTGGAGACAGAGCGTTGTACCCCACTACTTCGTTTTTCTTCAAGACTAAACCTACCGACCATTAAAACAGATCTGTTTGTACCCAAAGAAATAAAGATGATAGGTATTTTAAAAAATACATAAAGTAACGAGAATAAATCTTCACCTGTATGTTTCATAGAAAATCACGGAAAATTCGCCAAATTGAATCCGAGTAAATTTATAGAATTTTTATGAGAAATTACAAGCCGGTCATTTCGACCGCTTTGGTAGTTTTAATTTCAATAATATCTATTTCTACAATAATTAATTTAGTGTTGATTTCAATTCTGATATATTAGGTTGTCCCACAAGTTTCTTTTATTCTAATAAGTAATGGATGCATAAGATTCATTTTGCTCTATCACCTTCCTCCATTTCTCGTTTAACACTAGANTCTTTTGACTACTGTGGCCGCTTAAAGGCGCTTAGAAATTTTGCGCTTGTGACACTGTGGGCACCTAAAGNGCTGAAGTCCAATAAATATCTGTGTAGAAAATGAAACGCTCAAAATAGAATTTGAATGCAAGAAACGTACTAACTAAATCTGTGCGAATAAAAACCTATTAATTTCAAATAAAATGAACTAATGTTATTGCAAAAAAAGCACAGTTCAATATACCCGTAGAATGGTCCAATTAATCCCCGTAAATCTAGCGTTAATAAATAAGCCTGCCTATTTACATAAACACTGCTAGACGAAACCTTCCTCGATAACGAAAGAAACTTTCCGAAAGAAAGGAACGACCTAACACTTTACCAATACGCTACCTATTACGATAAAAAACTGCAATTTTCCATAGGTACAAAAACGATTTTACCAACGGATCATTTGCGTCGCTGTATCCGCCGCACGTGCGAGTATAAAACCTATCCGTTGTCCGAGAGTTAAGCTCGAGAGAACACGGAACGTCAGGTTGGGGGCGATGAAAATCGTAGCGATTCCTTGAACGCGGGTGGCCATTCTTCCCGTTCGGTCATGGAACTCGATTATCGTCCGTGAGGAGATCGGTAGGAGGCGGTGTTCTTTTCATTAACGAGACGCGTATCCTGGGTGGACCCCGGTGACTTTAGCTCGCCAGAGGTTGGCGCTCGACAGACGTCGTATTTCATAGAAGCCCGGCTGTATTTTCGCGCGTATGACTTTAACTGTCGATGCGGACTTCGCTTGTATTTCTTCTCAAGTTTTACTGGCGCTAGGTCGACCGCTCTGAGCTGTAAACGTCAGTCCCTGCTAAAGCCCCGCACGCCTGCTTGTCATGTTCCTTGTTCAATCTTCCTCTTCGTCTTCTTACAACGTCCCCTGACCGCTCGCCGCTCCTGTGTGCTCGCTCTCTGCTCCGTAGATCCCCAAGAATCGTACGGAGGCACAGCCTTCTTGGCTAGAGGCTTCGGGGCTAGAGACCAACGGTTTCGTTCCCGACTCTCGCGGGGCCTGAACTCGTGGCGAACGTCGTCGCGTCGCGGGTCGCGCGATTCGCATCTACCGATTTATTAGGGGGACCGGAAAGTAATGTCGTTTTTTTTTTTACATTAAATTCAAAGAAACAATTTTTTAACAAGTTTTTATTTTTAATCAACGATGTAATTACCCTCGTTATCAACAACCTTTTGCCATCTAGTGTGAAAATTTTCAATGATCAATTGGTATGACAAAAATCAATTGGTATTTGGGCAAAATATCTGGAGAACGCATTTTTCACGTCGTTCCAAATTTGCAAATTTTTTGCCGCTTAGAAAATGTCGCGATCGGAATAAATGGAAATCCCATGGTGCAATATCGGCTGAGCATGGTGGATGAAGCAGTACCTTCCACCCTAATTCATTAATTTTTTCCAGGGTTCGTTTTGCGCGGTGCGGTCTTGCATTATCGTGTTGCGGAATAACGTCTTTTCTGTTGAGAATCGTCGGGCACTTTTCAATTAACTTCAATTTTACGAACGTCTAACGCAATTGAATAAACGTCGCAAATGTTTTTAGTAGCAACTGTTGCGTTACTACCCTTGCGAAACTCAAAAAGCATACGATGTCGGATGTGTACCTCTTCTGGTATTTGGCTGGCCATTTTATCCTGAATTGCAAAAAAATTTTAAGATTTAATTATTTACGAGTAAACAAGTCGCTCTAATCTTAAAATGTCTTTGGCACAACTTTGAGGTACACGATGAGCTGATAGATGGCAATCGAATATCGACATGCGCAAAAACGACATTACTTTCCTGTCCCCCTAATATTCAACCGTCCGAGGTGTCGACGAGCCACCTAGCGTTCCCGTGTGCCTCGCGAAGAGCGATTGGACGAGGGAATCCGTGCGAGCCGATCGGACAGTTCTCGCGGACTTTTTAGGAGCATCGCGAGCCGACAGGTTCTTTGTTCCGAGAGAAAAACAGGAAATAGGTAGAACGATACCTTGTCGTGGACCTTTGATACGACGCGAGGTGAACGTTCCAGCAGCTACGATGTATTTAGGTAAGCGAAGAAAGATAAAGTATGATTTGGTAAAATTTTGACGAAACTGATGAAATTTTTAACGTAAAATGAGATTAATTAACCCTTTGACTACTGTGGCCGCGTAAAGGCGCTTAGAAATTTTGCGCTTGTGACACTGTGGGCACCTAAAGGCGCTCGACGCAGTTTGGCTTTCCGATGCGGAGGACGCCTATAGGCGCCCTGAAAATTTAAGCTTAACGTTAATATTAAATTTTTAATATGTATAGTAACGATTCGGTGCAGAATACAAATAAATAAATAATATTGTCCCAATGTAGTGAAACTCAGTTTTTCGATTATTGAAATATATTTTCCCAAAAATGTACCCCTAACAAAAAATTTCGCTGTTCTCGGCGTACGTCGTAACTGAATTCCTACCGTATGGTACGACCGGTGCGTCTAAAAATCTACCGTAGTCAAAGGGTTAATTAACAGGTGGGTACCAACTGCATATAGATTTGCTTTGGTTTTGTTAAAAATATATTGGTAACTTGAAACTGTAAACAAAGGTCACTGTGTATAGCTAAAACTATTTTATTAACCCTTTGCGGTCTTATGTCAAGCCAGACTCGACATTTTACTTTGTTCCATTGTTTTCAGTTTTGGGATACGAAACATATTCTTTTACATTAAAATGTTATTTAATGGAAAAGTTTTTATCTAGATATCTTACTGGTAATGAAAATGTGAAAATTCAAACAAATTATTGACAGTTTTTAAAAGTATATTAACATACAGTTTTTAATAGTATATATTGAATATGAACTAATTGGGTTAAAGCGTCGAACATGGCTCGGACCGCAAAGGGTTAACACGTTGACTGTCGCGCGCATTTTACGTGGTTTACCTATGGCGCCAACATGAATTTCTTAACCGTCTATAGCCCGAATTTTGTCTGCTTATCGGAGAAAAAACTACGATTGATTACAGTTTTCCACTTTGATTTGAAAATGTTTTAACTAATAATTACTGTAGATGGATCGCGGTATCATTATACCGTAATATAGTAATCAGATTTAATGGTACAGCGATAACCAAACAAAACATTACATTAGTTTGTAACTTTCAAAGAAAAAATTACAATTGATCACAAATTTTCATTTTGATTTAAAAATTTTTAAACTAATAACTCCTGTAGCTGGATCGTGGTATCATTATTCAGTAATACAGTAATCAAATTTAATAGTGCAGTGATAAACAAAATTAATTTTTTAAAATATAGATACATCAGTTTCTAACTTTTAAGTCACACGGTCCCATAAAGAGTTAACACGCGATATATATTATGTTAAAAAAAATAATATGTATGTTTTCCTTGTATCAATAAAATTATTTTTACATGTTCCGCATGACATTAATTTCCTCAAATCATTATAGTAACAGTGGTATTATTTTAAAATTTATCAGTATCGATATTTATTCTAATTATGCATTTTACTAGTGGTCGCATTGTCGGTCCCCGGTGGCCCCCATGGCGTTGTAACCAAGTCGAGTGTCGGTCACCGGTGGCCCCCACGGTAGTCAACGTGTTAAACAAAATATTAAAAAGTTACTTTGAAATGAAGTGAGAGAATGAAAAATGATAATGTTAAGGCAATTTCTTTGAATATTAATGTCCTTAGCGGTACACTTTGTAAAAATAATTGTGAACGTGCATCCTCAGACTTATGTAAAAAAATAAATTAATAAATAGTGCAGCAGAGTAGTTAAAAGGTTACAGTGGAATTTAATCGACAGTCCTGGCACATCTAATTAATTTCTTTAATTCTATGCGTAAAATCAGAAGCACAGTTATTTTATATGACTGAACAGTATTTCAACGTTATGGTAACTGAAGGAGGATCGAGACAGCTTTTCAAGCTCAGGAGCTTAACGCGAATGAGGTTGGGATAAATTGTTAGGATTTAGGACCAATAAAGTAGATCATTGCTAAGCAGAGGGATCGAGATGTCGCAGAGCGTTGCTTCTGGTTTGGCGGTAAGAAACGATTCATTATAAGGCATAACGAAATTGTCAAGTATCACGATAAGTTCAGCTAGAAAATATCACAGTGTTTGCATAAAACAAACGCATAAATCGAATCTAAGATGATAATCGAATAAAAACTAGAAATTTACAACGAGAAGCAAGAATAATCTTGATAATTATTAAAATGTAAGAAATATTTGTTTTATTCAAACGTATTTTATGAGTGTAGCAATATATGCTCATAGTTTTTAATTTGCATAGAAAAATGTAATTATCAAATATTTTTCATTCATCTTAAAATGTTTTAATTTAATGAAATAGGTTTAATGGAAGAAGGCAAGTTTCATCTTATAAATAGATTAGTAAAATCCATAAAGAGACATTTAGATATTAAATAAATTTTTAAGACACGATGATCGTTTAATTACCAGTATATAACGATCTTAGAAATATGGACGACGCTGTTTAACCCTCTATGAGACCGTGTGACTTAAAAGTTATAAACTAATGTATCTATATTTTTAAAAATTAATTTTATTTAGTTATCACTGTACTATTAAATTCGATTACTGTATTTACTGTAGCGATACTACGATCCTTCCATAGCAGTTATTAGTTTAGAAATTTTCAAATAAAAGTGAAAAACTGTAATCAATCGTAATCTTTTCTTTAATAAGCAGACAAAATTCAGGCTACAGAGGGTTAAATATCAGCAACACTAGCTACAACTGCATATAATGAAATAAATATTCTGATTTTAAATATTAATTCTGATTTCTATCGACAATATATTTTTCTGTGTAATACCAAGTTAAATCTTTGATAAATTTTAAACACATTCCGATCGAAACCTAGATCGTTACAAATTATTATAGTACAAACGAATTTTAACTTGGTGTTGTGCTATGTTAACGATAAATATAATAAAGAATGCTCTAAGTCAGGGATGAGCAACCCGCGGCCCGCCACACTTTCTCCTGCGGTCCTTCAAAGATTTCACATTATTAATTTTACGATTTTAATTTTACAGAGGTAGAAGCTAACGACTGAGAACTAACGAAAGAACTAACGTGTTGGAAACTCGCGTCACCATCGTTACCAAATAGTCAACAGAGCGAGCCGTATAACATATAAATAATGTTAAAAAAAAGAATCCAAACTATTATAATTCTTCAATTTACTTTCCAATTTCCATTTATCCCTATATTATATAATTATTAGAACAATTAACTCTTTGCACTCCCCCGGCGCCGCTATGGCGACATGCATAATTTTGTCCAAAAATTATGTTTTCAATTAAATTCTACATTTTCATCGATTCAAACACTTCTTTTACTTTAACACTAGATTTACGGAACCCGTTAATTTGACGGATTTCTGATTTCATGCTGAAGTCCAATAATTATCTGTGTAGAACATGTACACTCAAAATAGAATTTAAATGCAAGAAACGTACTAACTAAATCTGTGCGAATAAAAACCTATTAATTTCAAATAAAATGAACTAATGTTATTGCAAAAAAAGCACAGTTCAATATACCCGTAGAATGGTCCAATTAATCCCCGTAAATCTAGCGTTAAAATAAAAGTAAATTAACCAAATAAATAAGAAATCGTAATTATAATTTCCTTTTTTTCCCCCAAAAGAACACTTTAAATTTTCACGAGAGTCCTTTGAAACTTAAAAAAGTTCACGAGTGCAAAAGGTTAACAATGCTGTTGGCTCGCGTTTCGCTTCAAAATCACGGCCGATTCCTTTCGGCGAAAATAAGCGATTTCAAGAAATTTGGTCCTTATTGGGCGAAGAACGGTCTTAACCGAGGACGCGGTTTAGGGTCGACCGGAAGACGTCGGTACCCGTAACGTCTCGAGGCTTCATTAAGGATGCAATATAGCGTGGTTTTTGCCGAGCAAACGAAGGGAGCGGGATACGCGCGAGAGAGCGGTCGGTCGCTTTTAAAAAAGTTACGAGGAGGTTTTATGGGGGTTTAATTGTAGCCCGCGACTGTGGTTAGAAAGTAGTAAAACTCCTTTTGCCAGCAGAGTCGGGCCTGTTACACTGCTTAACGCTCTCTGGTTCTTAGCGCACGTACGTGGAAGACACGACGATGATGATGAGGAGGATGAAGAAGAACCGGCGTCGGCTCACGCACTTCGCTGCTGTTAATTATTGCTTTGTCTTGGGAATTGCGCCTCCATTCTTAGAGAATAGGGCCGACGATCGCCGTCAAGGTCTTACAACGTTTTTCTCTCTCTTTTTCTGCTACTCCTCAATCTAATTACTTTGGACGAATTAAATTCAATTTTCAAACTTGTTTTCCATCGTCCACCTTTATTTAATTCCTGACTGAGATCGCTGATAATTTAGATAAGCGCGTAGGATGCTTTCAATCCATTTACACAGCGAAGCGAAATATTTCACGGGTAATGTATTTTCTGTATCTTCAACGCGGAATAATCCGCCGACATCGTATCGTATCGTCGAATGAAAATATTTGCGCTTACAATTTTATATTTATTAGTACAGTTGATCCTGTTCATCCCGACCGCAAAATCTGATACACAATTTATATCTATATACTATTATACTAATTTTTTGTTGATCGGGTAAGTTTAACTTGATTTTTCAATTTATTCCGAGTTACTCGCAACGAGCGCGACACGGTGACAACGCTCTAGTGGGCGGCCACTCGCCTTTCTCGATCTCTGATTGGTCAGTGTTTTTTGTTGATAACTCGTTAACGAAGCCGAATTTGACATTTTCACGAAGGAAAAAGTTGCTTAGAGTTATCTCAGGAATCATACCTTAACCCTCTATAGCCCGAATTTTGTCTGCTTATCGGAGAAAAAATTATGATTGATCACAGTTTTTCACTTTGATTTGGAAATTTTTTAACTAATAATTACTATAGATGGATGGTACATACTGGATGGATGGTACTACTACAGTAATACAGTAATCAAATTTAACCGTTTTAGTGCTAAGCAATTTTTGCAAGAATGCACGAAAATTGCGGTACATATTTTGATTTCTTTAAAGGAAAAAATAATGTTGTCAAATAAAACACTCTCATTCAGACAAATATCAATCAATTTTAATAATTCTTTTCGTATTATAAAGAAAAAATGTTAATTGTGATTGTGAATAAGAAAAAAGAAACAAATTACAAATTACGCGTGAGGTTAGATTACGTTCGCTCCCACGGAACACCAAAAACACACTGAAACTCGCAGCGCAAAAACGCTGCGTCGCGGTTTTCCAAACAAACGATCGCAGCGCTTTTGCGCTGCGTAGCAGTCAAACGGTTAATAGTGCAGTGATAACTAAAGAAAATTAATTTTTTAAAATATAGATACATCAGTTTGTAACTTTTAACCCATTGCCGCAAATGACGGCTATAGCCGTCAAATTTTTGTCGATATGTAGGCAAATGACGGCTATAGACGTCAAAAGTTTTTTTATAAAAACTGTGGCCAAACGTGATAATTTTCACTTCCAAATATACAAGTTACGCTCAATTTCATCTGGTAGACATAAACAATTGAAGAAAAAAAAGTGTGTTTCTGAGCGCCACTTCGAAATAAAAAGTGTGCGGCAATGGGTTAAGTCACACGGTCCTTGCCATACTTTGACGAGTCTGACTCGTGATCACACTTTCGGGTCGAACGTAAACATCGCGAGTGAGACTCGTGGTCACAATTTCGAGTCAAACATGAATGTTACTAGTGAGACTCGTGGTGTCAAATTTCTAGAAAACGGCTAATGAAAATATAAACCTAAACAATTTTGATGGTAACGTTCAACTAGAGCTGGCCGCTACACATTTGTCCCCGATTTTGGACGGCTGAATGGTAGCACAAGTTATTAACCCTTTGTACTCGACTGGCGCCGTTATGGCGACGTGCATAATTTTCTTTAGAGATTAAGTTTTTAATTAA